>JAQQAE010015851.1:0-11930 GCA_029823295.1 Pseudamia nigra
TTTCTTGAGGCTACACAGCTGTTCAGTCCCAATCCCTTGAGTTCCCTTTGCATTGTGTGTGTGGAAATGCTCTTACTCTATTTGCTTAGTTAAATCCAGGTGGCAACTTTTTTTTGGCCAGGCAGTGTATATAAGACAGCATTATACAGTGGAACCTTGGGTTACAAATTTAATCCATTCTGGCATCACACTCGTGACATGAAAAACTCGAGGAATACATGTAAAACCAATTAATCTGTTGCAAGCCCTAAAAAAGCTCCTGTTACAGGGCAAGCCTGTTGCTTTAAGTGGGTGCGACAATGGTGTATAACATCATTACGTAATGTGCGCGGAGATGCATGTGAAACGTAGCAGGCTTTGTTAGCCAGAGGCACTGTACAGCCTGGGACAGAGCAGTTTCTGAGCTGGTTGGGACTGAGACGCTGTACACATGAGGCGAGTACAGGTAGCAGTCAACACAGTTTATTGAGGCACAAGCAGAAAAGAGATGAGCTATGGAATGGAACAAACAGAGCAGGCGGAGACGGAGGCTGATCGGAACAGCCACAGGGAGAGGTATGAACTGCATGAAACGCAGGTCAAGACCACAGGAGGACGACAGAGGCTGAAGCCAGGATCCAGGGAGCGATGGAAGATGGAGACAAAAGGTAAGGAAAAACTCTACTAAACTCTCAAGTAATATAAAAGGCTGGAACAAAGAGTTTCACGTCTACATTTCTAGGTGGTGGGTGAGTAGTGCACGTTCCTATCGGGAACTATTTTACTTGCAACTCGATTTTTTTTCTCACAAGATGGGACAAAATTTTGCCCGATGTCTTCCTCGTAACCTGAAAAATTTGTGTGTAGATGCACTCGTAACCCGAGGTTCCACTGAGTTCGTTATTTAAAAATGGTTGTTTAAGGGTTTTACTTATTTTTGGCTGGCATTAAACGTAGAAGACTAATAGGAGTGGAATGTGTACAACGTTAGTATTAGTAACATACTGTGCATTTGTGCCTTTCAAAAGAGGTTCAAATCATGGTGAACTGTATTTTTACTAACACATTGTAAATTTCAATGTGATGGTGATTGATGATGTCAGTATACTGTACGTTCTAAAAACAGCTGCTTTGCATGTTAATGATAGTGTATTTTTGTTACTTTCTGTGCTATTTTGTCCAATTTTTTCATCTTTTTCCACTCTTTTGCTTATTTTGTTGCTTTTTTATTTTGTTGCTTGTTTGGTTTATTTTGTTGCTTGTTTTATTCAGTTATGCTTATTTTCTTGATTCTTTTGTTAGTTTTTTTTCTCATTTTGTTCATTTTTTTTCATTTTACTGAGTATTTTGTACATTTCCTTGATTATTGTGTCAATTTTTCTTGATCAGGGGGATTTTTTGTTTTCTTTTTATTGTCTTTTATGATTTGTTCTCATTTATGTATATTTTGCAATTTTTTTATTATTCATTTTCTGTTTTATTAATTTTGCTTATTTTTGTTGCTTAATTTGTTCATTTTGCTTTTATTTCTTGATTATTGTGCATGGCTGTTTTTGTTCACTTTTATCTATATTCTTGTTTACTTTATCCATTGTGTGTCCTTTTGTTGGTCATGTTTATTTTATTTTGCTTTTTTACTCATGTGCTGTATTAATTTTGGTTAATTTTTTGATTATTATTTTGGTCACTTCTGGTGATTTCTTTTCTTGATGATTTTGGGTTGTTCTTTTTACTTGACTTTGTTCATTTTCTTGATTACTTTATTTTTTTTGTCACTGCTCACTTTGTCACTGTTCCTATTTTATACATTCTCTTCATAATTTGTTCATTTTACATTAATTTTTGCATATTTTCTTAAATATTTTGTTAATTTCTTGTCATTTTTTTGCATGATACTGTTATTTCTATTCTCACTTTGTTGCTCTTTTAGTTCATCATTTTCTTAATTTGTTTCTTTTTCCCCATTTTGTTTCATTATTTTGATCCCTTAATTGATTTATTGGTTATTTTGTTCATTTTTGTTCTTTTTATTGAAATATTTGTTCATACAAAGTTAATTTCTGTTCATTTTCTGGATGACTCCATTCCTTTCTTGTTACTTTGTTTCTCATTTAATTCATTTTTGTTATTATTTTGTTCAGTTTTGTTTATTTTCTTTATAATTTTGTTCTTTTTCTTATAGGATTTATTTATTTTGTTTTCATTTCCTGGATTATTTTTGTTGTTTTGTTTCCTCACTTTATTCCTCCTTTAGATTTTCATTTTTCTGAATGTGTTTCTTTTTCCTCAGTTTTGTTCTGTTGTGTATGTCATTTTGCTCATGTTCATTGTTGTTTTTCAAATATTTGTTCATATAAAATTAATTTCTTTGAAGTTTTTCTGTCATTTTGCTCAATTTTGGCACCTATTTGTTCATTTTTGATATGCAGATTTCTGAATCAAAAGAATCAAAACGTTTACCAAATTTCAAGCCAAACTTAGCCCCTTGAGACAATGTAACAAAAAAATCCCATACAAGCTGTGTCAGGATTCACAAAGCGCCCTCCTGCCTGGTGCTTCCAGGGGCCGTGGGCTAAAAGTGATGCCTTTAAAGGATCAGGACGGTGGCTTCTTGATGTGAAAGGATGAAAACCGTCACTTTGGCTCCACCATATGCATTCACCTCACTTTGCAAATAACTCAGCCTCCAAATTGCTCCGTATGAAACTTTAATGACCATCTGTGACTAACTGAGCTCTGAATAATGGAGACGACCAGCCTTCTGACGCATAATGAAACATGGCGTGGAGAGGGACGATCCGTGAAATAATTAGCACTGAGGCGCATTAAAATACTACTAGAGCTGTGTCTATCCGTAATTTACTCTGTTGACTAAGTGAAATAAAGCAGTGTGTGGAGGTGGAGCTTTGGGTAAGACGGTCTGGAACCACCTGGAAAATTTAATTTAAAAGTTTTCTGCTTCTAGTTCAATATTACTGTGTCAATTTACGGCTTTTCTGCAGACATTATGTATTGACAAGATAAGAAAATGATAATAATAATAAGTCGACTAAAAATAACAAAATAAACAAGAACATTATAAAAATGAACTGTGAAGTTACTGTAAAAGACAAGACACAATGAAACATCAAATCCTCTGGCCAGTTTTGAAATTGACCTTGATCATGACCTTTTTTCTTTATGGTCACAGTGTATTTTCCAGCATAGTGAATAACACGGGGTATATGACATTTTCATGCTCACTACAATATATGTAGGTCAAAGTGCAATAATTCCAGACCCTACAAATCTCCAAGGTCAAGCTCAAGGTCAAGGTCATTTGATTAGTGAGAGGTGTCCTGAAGTATAATCAATTCAATATTAAAATTTGGTAGCTAAAGTGGTTTTGGTACAATGGGTCAAAATAAGTTTTTGCAGTTATTACTGCTGTGACCTAATGATGGAAATTAGGTGCTGGTTGCCATAAAAACCGTTGCCCTTGCATGTTACCCAATGCATGTACCACTGGTATCATTGGTTTGTTTAGGTCCAGGAATTCTGGAGAGACAGAGCCTCTCAATCTTTCTAAACTTGTGACCTTGACCTTTTTCCTCACAGAATATTTTCAACCTGACAACATTGCAAGAAATGTATCTTGGTTAAAGTGCAATAATTTCAGAATAAGGTCAAAGTCAGCTGTTTGATGAGTGAGAGTTGTCCTGGAGTCTGATCTAACACATATTAAATTTGGTGCCTCTAGATAAGGGAATTTTGGTGCTACAGGTCACAACAGGTTGTTTGTGGGGCGCCTCTGTAGCTGACTTGGTAGAGCACCTGGCAGTGTGCACCCACATGGCTTGGGCCCAATCGCAGCATCCAGGCTTTGATCCAGCCTGTGGCCCCTTCTGCATGTCACTCCCCATATTCTTCTCCCACCTTTCCTGTCTCTCTACCCTGCTAACTATCAAATAAAGGCAAAAATGTCCAAAAACAAAATCTTTTTTCCAGTTGCTTACAGACACCAGTCAATACTGAAACCACATTTTCTAACGCATCACACAGTCTACATTATCAACATGCATCTTGGCCAGACAGTAAATCTCACTTCCAAAACTCACAAAACTCTCTAAACTTATCTCAAAAGCTACAGTACATGTCTCAGACTCATTCATCCAAACAATGGCAACAATTCTCATCGGAATGCAAGCGGCGTCACTCATACTGACTTATGAAACACGAACAACAGGGAGCATCACTGTAAATAAATAATGAAATGTTCTCTTTGAAGTTTGATTTATATCATAAATCCACCATTAATCAAAAACCCTTTCCATTTTGTACAAAGCATATGTGATCAGAGTGAAGCAGAAATGCAGCTGTTTGCTTTAGTATCCTTCATAGAATTATATATATTGTAATATTTTAGAACTACATGAAAAGTTGAAAAACAAAGCATGCTTGAAAGCCTAAAATTATTTCTTTCACATATTCTCTTGGGATTTTCTATATATTTGACATAAATAAAGTGAAGAAAAATTGTCAATTTTTAAAAATTTACATGTCGTGAGAAGAGTTTTGAAAATGTGACTTCAGTAGTGATGGATCCCTTTTACCAGCTGAAAAATAAACTGTAATAACAAATTATGTGGTAGTTGCCATAGTAACCCTTCCCCCTTCCTTGACTGTCCATGTGCCAGGTCTGGATAGTTTGGGTGCAGGGACTTTGGACAAAACCTCTCCGACTGTCTCTTGTGCTTCCTCCCTGTCCTTCATGCAAAACTAAAGTAAAAAAATATCAATATTTATTTAAATTGGGTTGAAACTTGCAAAATGGGCCTACATCATAAATTACTATAACACATGAATTCATGCCTTTACACTGTTTGATTGGGTACGTTCACATATTCTACTTTTTAATGGGACCAGTCCTCCACAGCCGTGTGAAATGCCTCTCAGCGGGTAAATATTTCAGATAATAGTGTCTTGTTCTCCAAAGCTTCTGCTCCTTCTGTGAATCAAACCGAAACAAAGAGAATGTGCACAAACTTGTCTCAGTTTTGATGATATGTATGAAGCTGACCTTGAAATTGATGCCTTTCCTCCTGGCGTGCCTTTGTGTGATTTTCATTTAAACTTTAATTTTTTTTTTAAAAACATTGTTCTTCTTTTCAGAAACTGTTCCAGCTGGACTGAAAGCACTGAAGGGGTTTTGAGGGTCTATGATGAATGGAAACTTCATTTATATTCTCTTTTATTTTGGCAGATACTTCTGATAAGCGTCTGTTTTAAAGCGGACACACATACGGAAATGACAGCCTCAAAGGAGCTGAGGCATTCATGAAATTAATGAGAGACACGTGATTAAAACACCACTAATTAACTCTTAAAAAACGTTTGATGGAGAATGTGCTCATTTTCTCTTCATGTAATAACAAGGATGTAAGTTTTAGGAATTTATTTAGTTATGTGCATGTAGAGCATTTCTCATGAATTGTTGAGGAACCTACTTGTGTCTTTACTGAATAAAAAGAAAACAAAACGGACAAAATGCTCAATAAAATGAGTAAAAATTAACAAAATTAGCAATAAAATTAGAAAAAATGAATCAAAAATACACAAAATGCTCAAAAATGGACAAAATAAACAAGAAAATTAGTGGAAATGAAGATAATACAACAAAACAAGTAAAAATGTACAAAATAATCACCCAAATGAGCAGAAATAAACAAAAATAAGCAAAAAAATTAGCAAAAATAAAGAATGCTCAAGAGAATGAGCAAAAATGAACAAAAAGTGCGCAAAATGAGCTAAAATGAATAAAATAAATACAAAAATGAATTAAAATGAACAAAATAAAGAAGAAACACAAGCAAATGAACACAATGAGCAAAAAATGAGCAAAAATGAACATATTTTACAAAATGAGCAGAAATGGAAAAAGAATCAGAATCAGAATAGCTTTTATTGTCATTGTTAAATGTTTCGATCAACAACGAAATTGCTTCTTCCCACCGAGGGGGAAAGTCAATCAAATAAGCAAAAAAAACAAAAAAAAAGAACAAAAATTAAGAAAACGGTCCATAAAATGAGAAAGAACAAACAAAATTGTCAGCTAAATGATCAAAATAGGAGAGCAAATGAAGAATCTTCTCTTCCGGCTCTCAGAGAGTGCAGACACTTCTTATCTTGCTCCCGTCCCAGCCTTCCTGCTTGCTGAGCCCTGACAGCATCTCTGCCTAAACCCAAATAGCATCATAGAATTGATCAGCTGGACCTTAAATGCAATTGACACACTGTTTTGGAACATGAAGATGGTTTCGGGGGAACCCGAGTGTCTTCAAGGGATGGTGGCTGCTAGATATGTGAGGGACCAATGGGATGCCTGGAAACTTATGTGTTTGGAGCCACTTTCTCTTGAAGATCCATCCATTTTCTACCCCTTAATCCTCACAAGGGTCATTGGGGGGATGCTGGAGCCAATCCCAGCTGAGTTAGAGGAAAGGCAGGGTACACACTGGATGAGTCACCAGTTCATCGCAGGGCCGACACATAGAGACAGACAACCATTCACGCTCACATTCATGCCTATGGACAAGTTAGAGTCGATCCCTAGTGCATGTTTTTGGTTGTGAGAGGAAGGCGGAGTACCTGGAAAGAACCCATGCAGACACGGGGAGAACATGCAAACTCCACACAAAAAGGCCCCACCACCCGGTGGATCGAACCCAGGACCTTCCAGCTGTGAGGCACGAGTGCTACTCTGTGCACCACCTTTCTGCTGATTGGCTTGGGTGTTTTCCTACTGTATCTATCAATTAAGAAGATGGAGAGAGCTGTTCAAAGCCATAGCCAAGCAAAACTTTGTCTCCAAATTGATCAGTTGGGAAGATGACAGCATAACGATTTCTGAGTTAAATCAAAGAGTGAGTTACAACACAGAAGTGCTGGGGTCTCAACATGGACAATTTTTGAGGTCCAAAAATACAGAATTGGTGTAACTGAGGAGATTCAATTTTTTTTTTGCCTCTGAAAAATTAGACTTTTTTTGTTTTTGTTTTTTCGGCTCCCTACGCTGACCTTTAGCGCAGCTGCAAACCCCCCAGAGGAGATGCTGTCAGAGAATGAAGTTCCTGCTTCACCCTCCCTCCACTTAACATTACGTCAATCTGACTTGGGGTCAGAATGAACTTTTCACCGATGTGTGTCATCATGGCAACCACCATGATCAGTAACACCATGACAAAACACCACGATCAGTAACACAATGACTTTCTTATCGGAACTGATAAGGCCACACTTGCATCCAATTTGACATTATTACACTTACACTGCATGACCAAGGCTCTCTGAAACTTGCTTTGTAAATTAATACTGTGTTTATTCTCTGCTAATTGTGCTATGAGGTTTTTTTTCTATGTTTGATAATTACGCTCCCTTAGGAGCCTAATTCTGGAAACTGTGTTTTTTACTCTACTATCCCGGTGTTCCCTCCCAACCTTTCCACTTTTTCCCCCTCTTAAGGTTGGCGCAAATCCAGTTTGCTGCCATTTGTGAAGTATCTATCTATCGATCAATCTAAAAAAAGAAAAAATAGTTGTTAGAATGAACAACAATTAACAAAATCTTCAACTAAACATCAAAAGAACCAACCAAGTGGACAGAAATGAAGAAAATAATACATAACATATACAGAACACTGACATTTAGCTCTCTGACTTTGGTTGTGTACAGTACATTATATCATATTACACCTTTACAAACTACATTCACAAAGATGTTTGTGCAGTTTTTTTTTTGTACAGAAGTACAATTGTGAGCCTGTCTCTAGTTCATCTGTATTTTGATGATGTTAATGATCCAAACACACAATTGCCTGGTTTCTTCAAATATAGTGTCATTTTCATTAACTCCAATTTTCATCTTTGTTAGGTTGCTGGTTCATTTGTTTGTTAAAAACAAAAATTCATGTACAGATGATCGATCATGTTTACATTTTATTTATTACAGAAGGCCTACGTGGTCGCCTCTAATTGACATTTAATTTGTTAAAAGAGCTGGGACAGATAAACCGTGTCTTTGTTTCTGTAACTAATGTGTCCTTGAATAATATAGCTTTGTAGGACCGTGTCTTATCTGTTGCTAGGAAGCATGAGGATAAATTGATAGTGGCATAAGGAACTATTTATTAGAATTTGGGAGTGATCTTGGTACTGCCTGGATCCAGGATTTTTCTTGATTCTTCATCATTGTGAGATAGGGCCATTTTTTTTAAAAGATGTTTATTTATAACTCCACAAATGTCTAAAAAAAACTAAAGTTTGATTGCAGAGTCTGGGATCCAGACTGTTTCCAACGGGGGGAACCGAGGTGCCACGGCAGAGGTCTGTGCTTTCCAAGTGCTTTCTCATTTTTATATAGTTTTATCAAAACAAAAGAAATAAAGGCACTTCTACCTCTGCCAGCAGGTGTGTCGGAAAACGATGTGATGCCATATCAATTAAAATTCAAGAGCTTCTCACACACTGGAGGGCTTTTGCGATACTGATAATATTTATTTGAAATGATTGAAACATTTCAGCACTAGGCCTTCATTAGACAAAAAGCTACAATCAGCCATCTTAAATAGGGAGTGGCCTAGCCTCAGGTGAAAGTTAAAGTAAGCAAATACATCCGTTTTATACAATTCACAGCATTCATAGCCACACGACAGTAATAACCAGTAAATCCGTATATGAGTGTACATATTGCAGCACACAACAAAGAAGAAACACTGAGTACACCACTGAAACACATACAAGAATAAATGATCCGCTGATTTACATCCTGCTGTTTTTTGTGAGCTGTAATATGCACACTCACATGAGGATTCACTGGTGTTCATGTAATTTTACCCACAGAATAAAAATGTTATTACTGTAACAGGGACAGCATTAGGACCCAGGGGAGTGTAAAAAGGTTGGACGCAGTGGGGTGCTCTTTGTATTCCTCTTACCTGAAATCTATAAAGGTGGGACACAGCGGGAAGCTCTCTCTCTCTCTCTCTCTAGTCTCTAGTCTCTAGTCCTTTTCTTTTGGGACATTTACCTCTTTTCTAAGGCTTAGTGGCCACCTAGTGGTCTGCTCAACTTTACATTACTGTTATATGATTATGGACACTGAATTGTACAAAAATTATGTAATTTTTAATTGATGGGTAGGCCACTCCCTATTTAACATGGCTGATAACACACATGCAGCCATATGTCTGATGCCTGATTTTCCTAGTGTCAAAATGTTGCATGATTTGAAATAAACTTTTTCACTCTTGCAAGCCTTGCAGTATGCGGGAATCTCTTGAATTTAGTGTATCTATGTGTACTTAACGTTGAGAATAAATGGGCATTGAGAGGGACATCCATCCAATCAGAAGAACAGCAGACAGTCTTCTCCTGTGTTCTCCGATAATGGAGCCGTGACAGCTTTAGTTTCATGAGTTTTATGTACTTGAGCGCATAATACACTATGTGCACAAATGAATAATGTAAACAGACAGTGCAGACCAAAGTGGCTGCATCTATACGCTAACTCCACTTCAGAGACAGAGGAGAGGAACACTTACATCATTCTACAGATACACATGCTGGTCCAGCCAGAGGCCATAATAAATAAAAAATGATGTTAGCGTCTCAGATTTTGCCTCAGAACTCATTTAGCCCTTAGCAAAGCGATTTCACTGTTTCATCTCAATTATAAGCTAATTAGCTGCTGCACTTACCATAATATTGTTTCCTGTTTTATCTGTTTAACTAGCAAAGTAAGATAATTGTATTGGCAGGATTTTAGAGAAAACATTATGTTCTTCAGTATTAGTGTCTAAAGGGGCTTCCCTGGTGATTTTCAAATACCAAATCGTTGCTTGAGTGTTTTTTCAGGTTAATATTATACTTTTTATGTGTGTGAGTCACATAGAAAATACTATAGCATATCTGATCACAGTTTAGAACCTTATTGTGGAACCTTGGGGACCTTTTTTAATCAGGCACTCCTGGATCCTTCTGTATATTTTTAGCATCAATAAATTTCATGGTGAAATGTTAGTTTGTCACAAAATCACTTTGTGCCTTTACTGTGTGAAGGGAACAAAAATGAATAAAGTGATCAAGAAAGTGAAAGTGGAATAAAATGTGCAAAAATGACAAAAAAAAATCACACAACATTGCATTTTTATGCACTTATTCAGTCAGGAGCACGTAATCAGAATAGTGTGAGGATTGGTACTCGGAGTATGCAAAAAATGATCAAAGTTCTAACTTTTAAAGTAAGTCAAAAAGTTATCATTGGTCAGAGCTTGAGCACTGATCAATGATTACCTGCCGTCATTTTGGGGCATCCCATGAAGCCACATTCTGCAGAAAAACAAATTTGATTTTTGACCTGGGTAAAGAAGTCATCCAGAGTCAAGAGTCAACTACATCACACTCACTGACCCACCCAAACATCCCCACCGGGCCCAAATTAATATAATGAACATATAGCTTATAATGATCTTTGACCTTTGTCATTGTTCTGCTGAAAAACCAGGTTGACCTTTTGATCTCAAAAGTATGTAGGTCCACAGGTCACTTTTGGGGCTTTTCTATTGCACACTTACAGTACGTAGCACTACTTGCCTCTACTCACCTAGACTCAACTCACCCTGGCTTGAATTTTTTCAGCTTCAGTTGTTTTCCGTAACAACTGAGTGTGGTGTCATCATACCAAGGTGGCTGGACACTCCACAGATGGCCACCAAGCACAGAAACATCTGCCCCTCGTTGGATCATGGTGGTTTTTGGGTCACCATTTATGTTGAATAGAAATAATAAAAATGAATAGTTTGGTTCTTGTGTCGCTGTCAAGATGCCTCCAGTGACGTCACTCTGACTAATCGATGGGCTGCAGTCTGTTGATGTCACATTTTCTGTTTTGAACCCGGGCTGAGTAGATCCCTGGTACCACATACTATCACCTAATGGAAAACCCTAAAAACCAAGTAGGGTTGAGTCAGGTAGAGCTGAGTGGGCGCTAGTGGAAAAGCCCCAATTAGGTCAGTGCTTGATCACTGGTTAATTCATACTTCCAAGATTCAAGATTTTTTCATGACAGTCTGAACAGCACAAATCTGATTTTTTGCAAACCAGACCCAGGCCGCTTTCAAATGTGATCCTAAATAAAACATGTATCCAGTGTTTTTTAAAGCGACCTCAGCCTGAATGGTTATGTTGCATTTCATCTGACTTACCTCACTGACAGATGTCACAATTCTGCGCTGGTGGAGGTGGGACATGGCAAAATCAGATGTAAACAATGGACTCGGAATCACTCTGTCATAATTTTGTCCAGTCTAACTGCACAACAACTTCAAAATTGATACGCACTTGTGTAGCACCCAAATTTACTGCCGTAAAAAGGGTGTGCTTCTTCTTCTTTAGTGTTTTATGGCAGTTGGCAAACAACTTATTGGTGCATTACCAATAAGTAATGCACCAGTAAGGAGTGCACTGCATGTGATGTCATATTTTCTTCTGTGCATGTGGGACACTTCAGAGCTGTTTACACTGGAGTCTGTAGCCACCCTTCCTCTGCACAACACACATGTTGGTGGGCCAAGAGTGGGCCGCAAGTGCCACCTAGAGGGCTGCAAAAAATGTTCAGTTTTGCACCTCTGGTCCACGTGGGCTGTGGGACCGCATAGGTTATTAATTAAAGACACAGAGATACAGTATTACTGTTATCCATGAGGCACTCAGTTACAATATCGCTTCCCACCACTTGTTGGTGGTAGTGCATCAGTCAGCTCCAATACGCAGATTAGGTCACTCAGCCAGCCGCTAGCCTGTCACAAAAGTTATGGAGAAGTATTTTAAATGAAAAAATTAAGATGACAGTGGTGCCAACCCCAGCCAAAAAGTATAACCCTGCTCGAGTCAGCTGGGATAGGCTCCAGTACCCCC
>JAQQAE010015852.1:0-11929 GCA_029823295.1 Pseudamia nigra
TCATTTTTAGAACTAATTTCATGCATTCCGTTTCAGATAATTAATATAACTTCCTTTTCAAATAATAATAATGAATATATGTGCAGGTATGGGTGCGTAATACATACCGGTACTATATATGGGAGTTTGTCGTGGGTCCAGAACGGATTAATTGGTTTTGCATGTATTCCTATGGAAAAGGTCCATTCACATAACAAAAAATTTGCATACAGAACGTGACGCCGGAACGGATTAAATTCGTGATGCGAGGTACCACTGTATCCCCTTTACTTCTCAGTGGAAACATTGTGATTTTCAGTGACGCCCGATAAATCTTCATGTATCTCGAAATAATAAACTGGGCTCTCCGGGGGCCAGCTTGGATTTACATTTAGTGTTCACAAAATGTGTGGCTTCAAAGACTGCTGCTAAAGTAAGAGAATACAAATGATGACAAAACAACAAAGAAATATTCAGCAAAAGTAAGATTTTAATGATGAGAAAATGAAACCGGCGGCACAAAATTCATGACACTCTGCAAGTATTCTTCTTTTTTTTCTTTTTGTCTGTCTTTCTCATCTTCGTTGCACCTGCATTAAAAATTAAATCTCCATATTTCTTTTAGATAAGACTCCATGTATCCCTCCTCTATCGGCATGTCCATACAGACCTGCAGAATGTGGGGAAAAAAGGCTCCTGTGCTTAAAAGAACAATGATGAGGACCTCAGTGGGGTTTTATCCGATGGTATCTGTGTTTTCTCTGGCTGGCACAGCGGAAGGCTCCTTTAAGTTACCAGCCCATGAACAGATAGCCATCTACATTGGGAACAAAAGGCTCTGCAGGTGAGGAATTATGCAACGGCCAGGTGAAAAGAATAAATAAAGAGCATGGAGGTACAGGTACATTTACTCCTTTACATGTACTTGAGTAGTTTTTCCCACAAAATGTTCTTCTAAGAGTAGTTGTGTTGCGGAATACATTTTACTCAGTTACATTTGTGATGGAAAAATTGTACTTCTACTCAGTTACGTACATTTGGCCACAGCTCAATGAGTACGAATATAAAAGCTTGAACAATTTTTTTTAATGAACAAAATAATCAAGTATATTAACAAAAATTTAACAAAATACTCAAATGAAGCATAAAATATAAGGCATGATATGCACAAATGAACAACATAAGCAACAAAATAAGCAAAAATGAAAATCATTATCACGTTTCCAAACACAAATGAACAATATAATCACAAAACTGAGCCAAAAAAATCAACATAATAAGAATCAAAATGAGCAAAAAATAATAAAAAATGATCAAGCAAATGAAAACTGAATAAACTAAGCTATAAAATGAAGAGAAATTTACAGAAACAATCACCAAAATAAAAAATACCTAAACAAAGTTAGAAAATCAGCACCAAATTAACAAAAGAATCAAACAATACTGAATACCAATAATAGAATAGTCAAATACAGCTTAATATATAAAACATAATAACCACGAATGAACAACGAAATAAGAAAAAATTAAGAAAATGATCAAGTAAATGAACAAAAATGAACAATATAATCAAGAAGTGGCGTCAAAACAAAATGAGCAAAAATTATCAAAGCAGTCACAAAAATGAACAAAAACCAAAATAAGCAACAAAATGAGTAAAAGTGAATAAATTCAACAAAAACACTATTTTCACAGCATTTATTTTACACACCATATTTGATAGAAACCCATATGGGACATTCTTATTATAGACCACATTTCAAAGAGAAATACATTCATACTGTCACTTTCTATTACATCTGCACAAGAAAAAGTCATAGGATGATTATTGTGAAGATTTGTGATGTTGACTTGAGACCATTTTGGTGAGAAATGAACAAAATAAACCAAAAAAATAATCAATCAATCAATCAAGCTTTATTTATATAGCACTTTACAACAACGACAAAGCTGAACCTAACACATTTCAAAAGCTATTTAGAAAAGAAAAGAAAAATAAGCACAAAAGTGAGCAATAAAATGAAAAACATTACCAAAATATTAACATCACTAGCAAAATAATCAGTAAAATAAATCAGGTTTTCAAAAATAATTAAAATAATTCACAGAATACCCCCAAAACAGACCAAGATGGAAAAATTCAAGCACTATTCTCCCCTCAATCTTTCTGGAAAATTGCAGGCTTTTCTGATTGTATAATAGCACGGGGTAATATTACGATAACAACTGTGATTCCATTTATTACACAGCTCTACTTTTCATTCTTATATGCAATAGAATATTGGCATGTTCTATTAACCTCAACGTTACGATAACCTTAGTAAATATAGTATCCTGCAGCTACTGATACTGTACTTTTTTAAGAATAGTCGTGTTTATTGTTTTTTTTTTTTTTTGGTACAGAAATATCCAGCGTACAGGAAGCTATTCTAACAGAGCACGAAGAGTCAGAATATCTCAAGTTTCTCACTATTTTCAGAGACGGAGTCAGTGACTCTCCGGTGAATCTATTGCTCCTAAAATATTACGTGACTGTGCCAGAAAACACGAGATCCTGTTTTGCAGACCAGGGCTTTTTGACTTTTACTTTTGGTTGTTAAAAACTTCACTGTTTTTTTTTTCTTCGCTTTGGTATTTATTCAATGCATCCCTAAAAATGAAGTTGGCAGTGATGAATTCAGACAAATGGGAGCGTTATCAGTGCAGCTCAGAGTGCATCGACAGACTCAGCAGTATATGTATGTGCATTATTATCAGTGGTGTGCTCCCCTATACTTCCTCATACATACCTGGACTGTTTAAGTGTGAATTCTTCAGTTGCTGTGATGCATTTTAGACATAATCATGAACATATTTTGTTGAATGTCTGGTGCGTCTTTGTGTTTTCTTTGTTTTGAAAGCCAGCGACTTCCTTTATACTTATTTTCTCTGTGTGACGCTCCATAAATAAACTGAAAACCTGAATAAATCACGGTGCAATTTGTCCTGATAGGAAATTGTTGCTTACTTAAGTGCATTCGTATTTCTCCTGGTTCATTCTGAGTTTCACTTCCGAGACAGAATGAGAAAAAGCCAATAACAAGAAATAATGTGAGTCCCATTATTTATCCATAATTCAGCCCAGCATGGTCTCCTAACAAATCAAAAATATCGTGGCAAGAAATTTACTTTCAACAGGCATAGTAAATTCATTTAGATTTCTTTCATGTATAACTTTTGTTTTGAACTGAGTGCAAAGCATCACGGTATTCACATCCTGTCTGTGCTATTAGCTGGAAAAAATGAATTTGACATATATGATAAATACACAATAGACTGAACTGCAAACATTCAACATTTGAGACAGCACGAATCACCACCAATCAGATAAAATGCACCCTACCCCCACAAGCCAGTAGAATGCAGATTTCAAAACATCACAAGTTACAAACCAATTATTTTCAAGCTAAATTTAGCCCTGCCCTTATGAGCAACTGTCAATATTCCTGTCTATTTTGAAAAACTGTCCATCAAAATGTCATTATTGTGTGCTTACAGTGCAGTATGCTCAGTTACCTTGGGAATGATGTGGGGTTCAACCAATCAGAGCATTTTCTGACAAAAAGTGGACGGATAAAACATTTTTCAAGATGCAGCCAGAAAAACACGGAAATAATCAAATCAACGTACCTTATTTTGTCAAAACCCTTATAGAAGTCTTTAACACATGCGCTATAGATATACATCGATCAGCCATAACATCATGACCAGTGACATAAGTGTTATCTGTGAGTGGGTAAGACATATGAAGCTGCAAGGGAACATTTTCTCCTTGAAGTTGATGTATTTGAAACAAAAAACTGGGCAGTGTAACGGATGCGAGTCACCCAGACAAGGATCACACTGTCATGTCAAGACAACTGGGTCAAAGCATCTCCAAAATTGTGGGTCTTGATTTCAGTAGTTATAAATGTCAAACAATGTGGCTTCAAATGGTACCACTTGTATTGTGCCTTCAACAAATTTTACTATACTATTTGAATGAAAAATTATTGGTTTACAATGTGATTTTTGGGGGGGACAACTTTATGGAAGGGGGGGTCCGCCCCCCATCCCCCCAGGGATTGACGCCCATGGTTGTGGCACTATCCACTGCAGACTAGAACACCCAACAAGATCTTTAGGCTTGGATCCAATGACCCAGTCGTGTACAATCACTATTGATCCTTGTCAAAGTTGCTCAGATCCGTACTTTGCTGCTTTCAGTGCAACAGCTTCAGGGGCTAATCGTTCACTTGCTGCCTAATACATCCACCGGTGACAAAAGCCATTGAAATGATATAATCAACATGATGACCACTTCACCAGTTAGTGGTCTGAATGTGCTCAGTGTAAACATAAGTGCTAAGATATGGCACCTTTAAAACAACCGCAGCATACTGCATGGCATCATATTTTTGCATACATTTAACGCACTTCCTTTTACACACAACTCATCCAAACCATCCTAATGTAATAGGACAGTGTTTTGATCTCGTCCCCTTAAGTAGCTGACAGATATTTCTGTCTGTAGGTTGTTTTTGAAGACCTGGCATTTAACTCTGACAGTGAGATTATTCCTCCACAGCAGCGCTTTCCTCTGGCAAACATTTGTAGGACGTAAATGCCAATCTAATGAACATGGCATCTGCCCAGGTGAGTCAGACTCTCCTTCTGAAGCAGGTCCAAAACCAACTGAGTCAAAGGAGTGCTGAAAAAAAAAAAACAACTTCCTGTCTGCAATCGCACATCCACACCTTTCATATCACATCACTTTACAACAAAACACATATCACCACTCCTTCTGCCAGCACTCTGCAGGCGATCCGGCTCCAGGCGCTAAACAAATCACACTATGGCGGAGATAAGATAACTCAGGCGTCAGGGATTATTGACTGTGCAGACTAAAACTGAATATAAAACTAAAATGGTATTGATTTGGGTCCTCAGAGTCCTTCTTTATGGCATAGTTACCATTTTTGAAGCACATAAAAAGATATGCTCGAGTTATAAATGCATAGCATGCAGACTGGATGATTGTACCCTCCTATGGGGACAGATTTATATCAGACATTATCCTATTATTATATCCTGCATTTTTCCAGAATGGCTTGCAGAAACGTCTTTCATAAGAGCCCTGAAGGAAAAAAGTCTGACGCCTCTCAATTAGTCATTTCCATGCGAACTGTGGTGCACTTGGAAAAAAAGAATAGAACCGGATCGTCTGAGCAAATTCTCAGGGACATGGTCTGATAGCAGCCGTGATTCCTGAAGAAGCAGCAAGAAAATGCGACATTGTCTTTATTTGCAATCACAGGCATAACAAGCAGACAAATTGCCGCACTGCTGAAGCTGTGTGGTCCTCTGACACAGACTTCCCCCGTCTAGACATGTCTCACCAACAAAGGAATGGATTTGCAGATGAAGTGATTAGATTAGTCCTACTTTTCTTCGCATGCCTGGTTTGGCTCTCTCCCTAAAAAAATTGTGCACTTAATTCAGCCTTCACACTTAATAATGATTGCTTGAGGGTTTACACTGGCTTTTTGTGAGATGAGGTTAGTTTCTGGGAGACAAAGTGGGTTTTGTTTTTTAGCTTTGTGTTAGAAATTCAGAAATCAGGCCTTGTTGAAAAGAAATAAAGGATCCGTGTTGCAATAACATATTACATTAGCATCAGCTACATTCGTTGTCCTACAGTAAGAACCAAGAGCCTGGGTGGACGAAAGATGTACAAAATTCAGGACTTTACATCCCAGCTCCGATACGACATGTTTAGCCTTATTGTCTATGGTTAGAGTTACAAATACAGTTATAGTTTGGAGAAAGACTATATATTTTAGTGGACAAAGTGATCATGACGTTATCTTTTGGTTTCTGAAGGGTTGTTTTGATGTTATGACCCATAAAATCAGCAAACATATTTATAAAGGACACGGGAGACAAGGTTAAGGCTTCAAACTTTCAATTTATTGGAAAAAATTTTAAATTGGAAAAAATATGCAAAACTGGATTCAACAAAATAACAAAGGAAAAATATACAGAAAAGGTGAAAAATGTGCCCCAGCACATAATGTTTGAAGCCAATTGGGCTGTCACTTCCTGGATGACACTTTGGAGCCAAAAAAAAGATGTAACCATATTTGGACAGATGGTGGCAGATACAGGAACACAGTACGTCAGGGTCTTATGGGTAAGGTAATGCTAACCGCTAGCTTACTGACTCAGTAAAACTTCACCCAGCATTGATGAACAAAGTCAGTCATTACAGTATGGCATTGTTAGCGTAAGCACAGAACAGGATGTAACCATATTTGGACGAACAGCAACGGGGCTAATGAAGTGTTCATGCAAGTGGACTCATGGGAAGCTAATATTAGCCGCTAGCTTACTGATGCGGTAAAACTTCAAAAGTCATATTATGCTCTCATTAGTGTAAACACTTACCTACAGCTGCAGTCGAGCGTATGTCATGTCCATATTGAATAAATACAAGACACGAAGGTCCGACTTGGTCCAACTTCACTAGTGAGCTGTTACTATAGTGACATGTCAATCAAACCCTGGCACGGCAGTGATTTGTTGGATTATTTGCCGTAATATCTTAATAAAAAAGTTAAAGATGGACCAGATCACTTGTTAGAGGCCTCAGTAAGTCGACCTCTGACAAACTGACTGACACAATTACCAGTTGGATTGTAAAAAACAGAAGATCAGTTAATATCGTCGAGGACACAGGATTTACGGAAATTCTGTAAATTGCTTCTGAAGATGCTTTGTACAAAGCACCATCAAGAAGCACCATAATGACTAAAAACAACGGGCTCTATGAAACTGAAAAGAAAATAAAGAAACACAGTGGTCCTGACAGGAGACACTGGACTTCAGTGAGTAACACTAGCAATTTAAATATTTTGATCCTCCTGCAACCACTGTTTAGTTAGTCATGTGCAAGAGTTACTACATTGTGTTCCTTTGTCTTGACGGGCACCACAGTTGAAGTGGCAAACTCCATACCTCAGTTTCAGCCTTTCTTAATTTCTTCTATGACATAACACTGTTCAAAGAGGTGCCTGCAGCATACATGAAAGATAAATAGGTTGGATCTTTTACAACTAAGCAGTGTAAATATTCAACAAAGCTGCCATGACTTCAAACACAGCCTCCATTATCACAACTTTGCTCAGGGTCACATTGAAATTTTACAGCCTCTGCTGCTAAAAATACTTTTAACACATCTGCAGAGTGCTAACAAAGAAACGGATCAAGAGGACTGAGATGCTATGTGCAGTACCAGTCAAGTGTTTGGCCATTAATACTGAAGACATCCAAACTGTGGAAGCGTTAAACAAATCAGAACATGTTTTATATTTTTAACTTTGCACACTGATGGCATTCTGTCATCAGACTCAACATATAGTCACCTGGAATGCTTTTCAATTCATGGGTGTGTCTTGTCAAGAGCTAATTTGTGCCATTTCTTAATGTTCAGTTGTCTTGTGCAGAGGAAGAGTAGCTATTAGTGCTACCACAATTCCCGAACAAATCTACATTATGGCAAGAAACAGAGTAAAGAGGAAAGGCAGTCCATCATTACTTTCAGCAAAGTCAATTGTGGGGTGAGAACTTAATCGTCACACTCAAAAATAGCTTAGAATTCTTCCGTCTCTATACTCAAGCTGTGCACAGGAAAAACTCACACATGGCAGGGTTGTATGAGTGAGAGCTCTGATCTAACAAAGAAAAGATTAGCAATGGTGAAGACAACAAGGAAAAGACAATGAGGGAAGGTGAAGGAACAGGACATTTTGCACATATTTGCTGACCTCTAATCTCTTCACAGAAGCCACA
This sequence comes from Pseudamia nigra, assembly GCA_029823295.1. Lineage (NCBI taxonomy): Eukaryota > Metazoa > Chordata > Actinopteri > Kurtiformes > Apogonidae > Pseudamia > Pseudamia nigra. The sequence goes on from JAQQAE010015852.1 coordinate 7,849, forward strand.
GTCATACAGTTGGTTTCAACCAGTTCTTTAGCTGGGGACAGTGTTTGCCACAAGTTACATAGGTGAGCATGCAGATAAATAATTATCACAAGGATGTATGAGTATATAGTTCAATGATTCTTCATTATACGAGACACATTGTGACATAATTCTTTCATCAGTCAATCTAAAAAAATCTCAAGAACTTTGTGTCCTCAAGTGCAGTCGTCAAAACCATTAAACGCTATCTGAGGTACTGTAAAGTAGCGTTTTCTGAGGTTGTAACTCTAAGACACTTTCATCATAGTGTTTGATTTACTTAACTGAGTTCTTTAGATTTTTCAGATTGACTGACCTTCATTTCTTTTCTCTTCATTGCTTCTTGCCATAATATGGATTTGTACAGTAGTTGTAGTAACACTAATAGGACTATGAATTGTGTACCCACCCTTCCTTGGAAGGAATGGCACAACTTAACTTTTGAAAACCATTCTTAATGTGTCTATTTAAGACAATCTAAAATATAAAACATTTCTGTGTGAACACTTTTGGTTTACTACATAATTACGCACATGATGTTTCACAGTTTGGATGTTGGTTTGGTTTCTTGGGTTCCTCATTAGCCCCAAAAGGTTGTTTTTTGACAGTGAAACACAGTACACATTCAAACGTATTACAATAATGCACAGTATTAGTTACAGTGTTAAAAATAATGAAAATACACTGAAGGAGGAGGTGTGTCCAAACCTTTGACTGGCCATGTACTTTTCACTGTTGTCAGAAAATAACATAATCACAGTGTCATATCTTGGTAAATGACCGAAATTTTCATTTAGCCAAAAAAATAATAAGTTGCACTGTCTACCACCTCCACAATGCATTGATTTTGTTAAATTAATCCTACATTAAACCGTTTAACGATATTTATATTGGTTCTGAAATATAAGTCATCTTACAGTCTCATGGTGACAATGTTAGACTTTTCTGAAAATCAGGGGGAAACAAATCATCTGGTTTTGTGTTATTCTGTAAACTTATATTGGCCTTTGGTTAAAACATTAAAGCAGACACAGGCAGCAGATGTTGTTGTAGGTATAAATAACTGTGTTTCCATGGGGCTTTAAATTTTACATTAAACAACAAAAAAAAAAACCATCCCACACGCCGCTATATCTTATACTTAACTGTTGTTCTGTCTTGTTTCTATGGTGATACATTCATCTTAATAAACGGTAGTTCTAGTTTAAGCTCCATAAGCTATAGAATAACGGACACTGCACAATTATGCTGCAAAAAATAAGCTGTCACTGCTTTCAGAGTCGTATTTTGGCAGCAGCTAAAAAGTTGCAAAAGAATTAAGCCAGAGAGATGAAAGGAAAGACAGCCAGAGGCAGCATGCTGGCAAAAGGGTGAAACTCTTGCACAAAGCATCTGATGTTTTGTACATGACTCAGATCTCAGAACAACATGAGCTATATACTCAATGGCCTCTTTATTAGGTACAATTCTTAACACAGTTCGTGAATGGAAATATCAAATTATGCATGGCAGTAAGTGAGTGTGCTTAGGCTTGAAGACACAGTGAAAACATACTGTAAACCGGTCACACTTGAGAATAAGGCACACATATTAGTCATTAAGTAGTTGCTAATTAGGATTTGCACAGTGCTGGCTCTTTATTAGGGTTAATAAAGAAGACTTAACTAAGAGTGATTTGTTCCTTATTCCAAAGTGCTACCAGAAAAATGTTCATTGTCATTCGGTGAAAAAGCTGTGCATGTCGGCATCCTTTGACCTCTGCCAAGGACCTCTGTCATTAACAAACAAACAAGGAAATTAATTAAGGGCATTAATTAATTTCCTTGTTTGTTTGTTAATGACATATCTCAAAAAGCTATTTGCAGACTTCGATGAAATTTTCTGGAAAAATCAGAAATGGTAAAAGGAACAAATGATTAGATTTTGAATACCATCTGGATCCATAATGTTTTTTTTAAGGATTCTTCACCATGGTGACATAGGGACATTTCCCACATTTTTGCTTGTAAAAAGAAAGTTCTAAGATGAAAGACCAAATTTAGTCAAATAGTAACGTCTGTCAGAGGCAAAAGGCCAGTAAACATCACTGAATGAACAATCATTTAAGGCCCAAACTAATATATTTCATATGTTGCCTTTTTCTCAAATTTTATAGCACTTTTTAGGGCACGGAGCTGTTTTGGATACTGATGGTACAAGTGCTATATTTTTAAATGGTGTCATAGGGTTAAAGTCTGTCCCGGAACTGAGTTTACCAAAATATTAAAGCTCCAGTTAGTGGACCTGCAAACTTTATGATAAAATATCATAATGGGCAAACACAATAGGGATTATACTAAAAGGCTAAGAAATCACAGAGCTTAAAATGTCATGTTTGTCCCTGCAGTGGCATTACAGCAGATGAAAGTCAGCAGTTTGCAGACTTTAAGTGAACCACTCAGCAGGTGAGATCACCTTCTCTTTATGCATTTATCATCGAGTTTAGCGTTAGGAGGAAAACTCTGCAGGTAGGTGTTCCCCCATGTTGTTTAAGTGGACGTGTCTGGTTTGTGGGTGTAAATCAAAACGTTCACTCGATAGCGGGGGTCTGCAACCTGCAGCTCCGCGGCCACATGTGGCTCTTCAGCCCCTCTCCAGCGGCTCATGTGGCTTTGTCCCATATTGGAAGTAACAGAATAAATCAAAAGGAACAAAATAAAAACTAAATCGACAAAAATGCTCCCTAAAAAAAGTGAATAAAAAAGTAAAAATAAAATTATCAAGATAATGATACAAATAATTCGCAAAATCAAAAAAGATAAAGAAAATGAATGAATACGATAAAGATAATGATAAAAATGTGACATAATAAAAAGGAACAGAAATGAACAAAACAATAAAGAAAATGAACAAAAATGAATTTTAAAAATTCAAGAGTATGATCAAAACTGAACATACAAAATCAATAACATTTCCAAAATGTATCCAACATCACAAGAAAGTGAATAAAATGAACATCAAATGAACAAAATAATCAAGAAAACAATCAAAATCAAACATAACCTAAACAATTATCAAAAATGATCAAAAAAATTAAGAAAACCATCAAAAAAGTGAATGACAGTGGAATAATTAATTAAGCAAACACTCAAAAATGAACCTAATATGAACACAATAATTAAGAAAGAGAGTTTGGGGAAAACTGGGTAAGGGAAGGGATTCTGTCAAATACCAGATACTCTTTTACTAGAGTAGTTTCTTCAAAAAATTGTACTTCTACAAGCAGCAATACTACATACTTTTAACTCTTACTCAGTTACATTTGTGATGAAAAAGAAGTATATAAATTATAAATGCACAAAACTGGCATAAAGGAGAAAATGATCAAGTCAACACAAATGAACAAAACAATGGAAAAACTGAACAAAAATAAGCAAAGATTATCAAAATAAGCCACAAAATTGAACAAAAAGGAAAAAGGAAATAAATAAAAATGATCAAAATAACCATTTGAATGCAATATATGAGGCTGTAAGAAATTCCACAATATGAAGTTACTCACAACTTGAGTCGATTTTTAATGAGACGCTCTTCTACTTTTACTCAAGTGTATTGCTGTTTAGGAGTACTTAGAAAGTAACAGTACTTCTTCTTGAGTACTATTCATGTGTACTCTCCACACCACTTCAGATAACAGATGCGAGGGTAATAGCGTCAGAATGGAGGATGTTTTTGTCCTGGCCATGCAGAAATGATGACCCCAGTATTTCAGTGGCCCAGAAATGCCACAAGGCATCTTTTATTAACTAGAGTTTGGCTGAGCTTGACCCATTTGAGATTAGCTGGTGTGTGTGTGTGTAAAATGTTTGCAAACAAATCTGTGTGTGTTTAACCATGCATTTCTGCTTTGGTATGTTCAAGGCAGCGGCGTCTACGTGCGTAACTATGTTCATGTCTGTGCACTGAAATCTGGTTGCTGTTTCCCATCTCTAAACAGCGTGTGTCATCAAAAACTGTAATTAAAAGTCAATTCAGTGCATCTGTTTTTGCCTCGGATACTGTTTACCCCCCCACGCCCACCCCC
>JAQQAE010015853.1:0-11928 GCA_029823295.1 Pseudamia nigra
GGCGTTCTACTCCTCCAGCCCACGTGCATGAAAAGGTGTGAAGCCTTTGAAAAGTCTGAACTGGACAACGATGTGACATTCTGAGCTTTTTCTTGGGTTGATGAAATAAACACAATAATTGGGAAAATGAGACAAAATAATGATGAGAATGAATAAAAGATGAGCGAGATAATAAACAAAATGGACATAATAGTAAACAGGCTGCCATCCTGACCCTCAGTTTGGGTCCGGTCTTCACCAGTCACGGATGTGGTCGACCTCGTCCACAGACCCGACCCCTGCCCTACCGTCCACCTGAGACCCTCATGAAGATCCGCTGATCTGCCTCTAATTTAACGATAACTATCACCTGTTCCCCGGGCGCACCGCCACACTCCAGATGCCTTCTGGGTAATTGGTCTGTGCCTTTTGCCTGATGAATTTGATTGCTCCATTTTTCACTGTCCGCTCTCTGGTGATTGCTTTGCTGCTACAGGTACCGTCTTCCATTAATTACCTCCTTAATTGGTTTGGAAATATTGTGAGTAAGTTTGTTTTGAGGGGAAGGCGGCGGTTTTTAGCGTCTCGGGATGTTTGTACCGCTTCGAAAGATAAATGAAGCTCATCTTTACAGCAGACTGTGGAGGAGATTCAAAGAGGAGGCGACAAACCTCAAGGACAGCGAGCTGCTCGGACTGACGGCGGCTTGGAGACAAAGATGGATTTTGGAGATTAACGTGGAAAAATGTTCACTTGCACAGTGAAAAAGTTTTTACCTCCTTGATTAAAAAAAAAAAATGTTTCTTAAATGTTTCAGATTATCAAACAAATGTTAATTTTAGAACAAACTAACCTGACTAATTGCCAAATGTAGTTCTTAAGTAGTGATTTTAAAAAGCTGTAAGTGAAAGTGTTTTTGCCCTCGAATCCTAATAACTAGTAGGCAACAACAATAATCAAGTGTTTGTGGTAACTGTCAGTGAGTCTTTACTCACTGTGGAGGAACTTAGTCCCACTCTTCTGTCCTGAATTGTCTTAATTCAGCCATATCTGATGGTTTTTAACATGAACAGCCTGTTTTCTTAGTGTACGACAGATTTTGATGAAACTTTATTGGTAAATGGTCTTGCACTTATATGGCGCCTTTCTGCCCTACGGCACTACAGCCTTACATTCACCCATTCATACATCGGTGACATCACTGGGAGCAATGTGGAGTTCAGTGTCTTGCTCAAGGACACTTCAGCCTGAGGGCATGAGAAGCTGGGGATTGAACTGCTAACCCTTCAGTTCCTGGACAAGCTGAACATCCACCAATTTTTTTGACTGAACTCTGTCAGGTGACCTTACCAGAGGTCAACAAAAGGTCACAGCAGAAAATGCCAAAATTTCAAATTTGGCCAAATTAGATTTTTCAAACGACTGTTGTTTGTTGCACAAACATCCCCCAAGATGATTTTTTGGTTTTGTGTGCTGTATTAATCGAGTTCTTCAATTTGTGACACATTTCAGGTTGGGGAATGTTATGCGCTGAATATAGGTGGCGCTGTAGCTAACTTTGTTATTATGTTTTTTGATGGTCCCATTACATTGTCTATCAGTAGACATAAAATGTCAATACAAACATAATGGAATGATCTAAAAAATACTGAAATGCTGTATTTCACTTGGTGGACAGTACATAGAGTCCAGAAGCATGAAATCTTTGAATTTACAAAGATTGACATTTATATTAACTATTAAAATTGTTTTCAGGCTGGGGACCAGGGTTGTGATTTGCATATTTTATGATAATGAGCTGAGTTAGTCAAAATTTGCCATTTCACCAAATTTGGCGCCCCCTGGTGGCCCAGGCTTATCACCCCCCCGTGATTTTTTATGTCTCGTGATAGACCGTGTAGTGGACTATCCAAAACCATAAAAACAAACTTGGGGTGTGTACGCACAATGCATGGGATGAACTACAAAATGTAGAAATTTTGTAAAATGTGTGACTATGTCCGACGTGTAACATTCCCCAACCTGAAATGTGTCACAAATTGAAGAATTCGATCATTACACCACATTATACCAATAATCATCTTGTGGAGATGTTCACGCATCAAACAACAGCTGTTTGAAAAATCTACTTTGGGAAACTTTGAAATTTTGGTGTTTTCAGCTGTGACCTTTGTTGACCTCTAGTAAGGTCACCTAACAGAGTTCAGTTTAAAAAATTGGTGGATGTTCACGTGGTGGTGGGTACGTGAGTTTAGCCAAGTTTCATCGAAATCCGTGTCGCTCGCTATCACAGCCTCCCGGATTCTCTTAAGATCATGTCACAGCATCTCAATCAGGTTCAAGTCCAGACTGTGACCAGATCAGTCTTTGTTTCTTTTCATCCATTCAAAGTTGGACTTGCTGCTGCGTTTCACATCATTGTCCTGTGATCTTGAGCTCGAGGTCCTGAACTGACGTCCAGATATTCTCCTTCTGGTTCAGAGCAGAATTCGTAGTCCCATCAGTTACGTCGCGTCGTTCAGGCCCTGAAGCAGCAGAGCAGCCCCACACCATCACATCCTACCACCGGGTTTGACTGTCGGTATGATGTTTGGGTGAAATGCCGTGTTACTCCAAATGGAACGGGATGCGCACCTTCCCAAAAGTTCAACTTTTGTTCATCAGTCCACGGGACATTTTCCAAAAGTCTTAGGGCTCCCACACAGGTTTTCACCTTGGAACTTTCCCAGGTCTCTATTCCCCCCCAGTTGAATCATGAACACCGACCTTTACTGAGGTACGTGAGTAAGTGAGGTCTGCAGTTCTTTACATGTTGTTCGGGTTCTCTTGTGACCTCCTGGATGAGTCGTCGATACCTTCTTGGGTTCACCACCGTGTCAAGTTTGATCCATTTGTGGACGATGTCTCTCACTGGAATCTTTCACACACTGATACATGTCTTTCGTTCTCATTTGTTCTTGAATGTCTTTAGAGGGTGACATAATGTGTTGAGATCTTTTATCCCACGTCACTTTGTCGGTGATTTCTGGAACCAACAGGTCCGGCAGTAATCAGCTGGATATACTTTTTCCCCTTAAGAAAAGTCATCATTTAAAAATAATTTTCTAATATTAAAAAATGTTTGATCTGAAACATTGAAGTGTACGAAAAATCAGAAGGGACAAGTGTTTTGTGTGTGATCGGAAGCAACAGTAATGCATTTTCCTGGCGGCGCTGAAGTGATGGCAAACAGTGACAGTTGTGTCGGGGGGGACGGATGAAATGAAATTTACACCAGAGCAACACGGCTCATCCAGACACCTCATCCAATTATTGTAATGGTGTGACAGCAGAAGACAGGTTTTTTACTCTAACGAGCTAACCTGTAGAGATGGGCAGAGGTTTCCTGACCCGCCCCCCCGTCGGTGGGTGGGGCAAGGATGCAATAAATCACCAAGGTTGCCGTCTGGAAAAAACAGGATCGATGTTAACGCAGACAATCCTTCATATGCACTACCTATGAAAAAATATTCACCCTTCACTTACAAAGTGAATCCTTATGAATATAATTTGGATTTTGGCACAAATTTGTAGTATTCACCCCTTTTTAAGTGGGTATTCTTTAGTGACACCTTTGACCACGGTTACATCATCCAGTCTTTGTGGGTACAGCAGGTCTCAGTCGGCCTTTGTAGCGCTGCTCTAGCTCTGTTAGATGCAGCGTTCAATGACCGGGGCTGGTCAGTGAGGCCGATGCGGAAGTAACTTTAAGTTGTAATACCACTGCTTAGCCACTGGGGAACCGTTCATCTGTCTCCAAGAAGCCTTTTTCCCACAGAGATACATTGGACTACTATCCAAAAATACTAAGCCAATAAATGTCATGAGTGATTATGGTCTCAAATGTTTTATTTGGATCCAACAAATCACTGCCATCCTGGGGTTTGATTGACATGTTGTTTTGGTAACGGAACTCACTAGTGAAGTCGGACCGATTCGGACCTTTGCGACTTGTATTTATTCAGTATGTTCATAGTTATAGGTGACATACACTCGACTGCAGCTGTGGGTAAGTGTTTACACCAACAACACAATAATACTGTATGTCTTTGACACCGCATGGTGAAGTTTTAAGCTTGAGGCTAGTATTAGCTTTCCCATGAGTCCCCTGGCATGAACGCCCAATTAGCCCCACTGCCATCCTTCCAAATACGGTCACATCCTGTTTTTCACTCCTAAATAGCAGCCAGGAAGTGACAACCTGATTGACCTCAAAACGACCCTTCAGAAACTAATGGTGATGTCACCGTCATTTTGTCCAGTTACATATACAGACTATGATTTTTATACAGTTTATTGTTAATATGTACAGTCTATGATTGACATATATAGACTATGGTTAAACTCTCTTGGATTGAGGTCTGAGTTTGTAGTTAAATACAGTGTTTTTCAGATTGTTCCATTATGTTTGTACTGACAATTTACACAGTGGCTGAACTTTTTCAGTAAACAAAAAGGCCATAACAGTAGGTTATTCCAGGCGGTTTGCCTAAACGCCCCTTTGTGCAGAGAAGTACAAAGTTCAGTGGGTAGAAGTGAGAGTGTGTTTGTGCTGTACATGCTGTTTTCTGGGTTGGATCGCTCCAAACAGCTGCCGGCGCCGTGCGGCACATCATCCTCAGATCCCTCATCAGTCCAGGCCACATGGCACAATCAATCGACTCCAACTCCTCTGGATTAAAACATAAAGACTTAATCTGTGCTGCGGGTGCTTGTTAAGGTCGAAGGCAGCCTGTGCAGCGAGGTTTTAGAACATCTCAAGACATTTCTCACCCACTGTATATATCGTTAGCCACGGAACGTCTGCTTTGAAATATCACCCTTGCTCTCGACTCAATGTGATGCAGCAAAGAGACGACTGACGAAAAGTACATTAGCTCCCGCGTTACGAGCGACGGTGACAGAAAACAGAATGAATGCTCAGTTTGAAACATCTTCTGATGGAGCAGAATCTGGCCTCAGCTCCTGATGGTCACCAGTCCACATCCTCTGATCCAGTTCCACCCTCAAATCTGTGTGTTTCCATTTCCAGCGTCGGTGGCAGGCGGCCGAACCCTCCCTCCCGTCTCTTGAATCTGAGCCAAAGCGACATCAGCCTCTCGTTTGTTTCCTCAGCGTTGCTGCGAGGAAAGTCATTAGATGCCCGACGTCGCTGGAGATCAGGGGCGCCGGGGTCTTAAAACGGCCCATAAACACCGAAACAATCAGGGGAGGTCCCGGCGTATGTGTGTGAAGGCCAGGTGGAACATAACAGCCCGCCCCCCCCGCCTGAAATCCACCCCGGCTGAATGTTAACACTGTAAGCCAACCCTGTATTAACAAGGAACACTGCACCTCTTTCCAGTTAATGAAATATTGATTTGGAGATTGTATTGTAAGACGATGGAAAGCTCTTAACGTGCTTAGTGCCTTTGCTCACAGCCAACTTCATCAATTATTATTTTTTAATGGCATTATTTGAAGCAGAGAGGACTTTTCCCGCGGGCCCGGCTGCAGCGCTGACTCGTGATTAGCGTCATATTTGCGTATCAAGGGAACTCGGAGGCCCCGATTGGCTCCATGTTTATTTAATGAACGATCCCGGCGTCAAACCGAGCTGGCGACAGTGGGACGTGGCCGATTTTAATGATGTGTTTGTTCTTACTCCGGTTGAGCTGTTAAAAGAGGAATACAGTATATATATATAAAAAACAAGAGAATGAGTCAGCATTCCAAATGTTGTTCACGATCAGCGACTCGGTATAATGGGATTGTGTGTCCCCGGTGTCCGACGCCGGCCAGTTTTCACAACCTCATGAATCAAAAAAAAATGAACGTGTCTGCAGTGTGGTTTCCATCTGTACAGCACTGATAAGGAACTAATCCAAACCAAACACAAGCTGCTCGGTGAATACATTTGGTTGTTTTGGTGTCTGCGTTGAACATTTTGGTGATTGGCAAAAATTCCATCTTGGCTTTCCCTGACATGGACATATTTAAAAAAAAAAAAACCCCAACTAAACAGACAAAATCAAAAGTGCGTGAAGGAGGTGGTTTTGGTTTTGCATTTAAACAGGTCTGAGGTCTGAGCTGGGAGACACAGCGAGGATTTTCACCGTTTATTGCAGTATAAGTTTCATCATTGTCAATGTAACTTTTTTTTTTTTTTTACAAGAATTTACAAAAAAACAACACATGTTTAGGGTCAAAGTGGGAACAGATTTCTACAAAGTGCACAAGCATCCATACGGCGGCGCATTCATTCAGTAAAGAAAAACATTTTTACACTCTGAATCTCATAATTACAAGATCTTTTTTTATAATTACAAAACAATTTCTGATAAGTGCAAGATATTTTCTCATAATTACGAGATCTTTTCTCATAATTATGAGAAAAGTAAAGGCTCTCAGGAATCCCTTCTCCTTTTCCACAGACAGTAGGGAATTTGGCACCGTCAGATTTAATCTGGGAAATATTAATGTTTCTTGGGGTGCACTCACACTGGCCTGGGCGCGTTTCACACCTTTAGTGCGGATCGAGCCGCGCTCCGGCCCCGGGCCTCAGCGCGGTTGGAAGAGGTCAGTCACGCACGCGTACGAGCACGGCGACTGTACGTGACGATGACGTAAAATCACCGCGTCCTTCACTACGCTCATGTCAAAACAATGGCAGTGGCTGAAAAAATCTCCGCCTGCAACGCGGTTAATTGCAAATCGTGGCCTTGCATTCTAGGTGCGTCACCGGACAGTATCTGAGCGAAATGGCACAGACTTCGCCATAAAATCATGACGATCATCCAGACAATTCCCTGTGTTGTGATCCATGAAACCGAATCTGTTGAACGCGGCGGCTGCAGCTTCCGATGACGTCCACACAATGTACAAACGACGTGATGACGTCTGTACAAGACCAGTCGAGCCTCGGCCGCGTACATTATGAAGGATGTACCTGGGTGCTGTTCGTGTTACACACCTCTGGTCTTGCACATCTGGGCTGTGACATTTTTACCTCACTCTTCTTTGTAAAACTGCTCTGACTCCGGTGAGGTAACATGGTGATCAGTCCTTTTCAAGTCCAGCTACAAATTGTCTCAGACTAATGTCTGGGCTCTTGAGTCGCCTGCACCACAACGTTCACCATGTTGCCATTAAACCAGTTTTTGCTGTATGCTTCAGGTCATTGTCGCCCTGGAAAATAAATCTCAGGTTGCAGACTGAATCATGTTATGCCCTCGTATCCACCAGCACATGATGCTGCCACCGTCATCTCCACCGCCTCAGTGGACATGGACTCTTTATGACATTTATAGACATTGCATATGTGAGGAGGACTAGACCGAGAGCAGCCAATTAAATCATTTTAAAAACAATCTTTTGAATAATGAAACTCTACTGTCTGAAAGCCTAAAATGTTGCCGACAATGCCACGTAGGTCAAATAGAGCCTAGGACTCTATAAGGCTATGCAGATTCTAAGTTTAAAAAGCAGCAACAATGTTAGATGTACAAACATTTATTAATACTCATTAAATAAAACGTTAAAGAAGGACTGTCCCAGATGTGAGGAATCTAAAGCCCATTAAATATGCTGTGTATCCAGAAAACTCTACCCAACCCAGAGTCCAATAAGTCCATTAGCGGTTCCAGTAATGGCAGCCAGCACGAGGTCTGAGGCAGCAGCGATGGCAGCGACAGCAGCAGCAGGGCCCTCAGTGGTCCTTGGGTCCATCAGCCTCTCCGACTCCTTGGTCCATCTGCCTGGTTCTCCCGCATCCCGCTAGCCTGGCAAAAACAGGAGAGGCTTCCACTTGTCCGCCCCACAACTGCCGACACGCTAACCACCCCCCAGCCTAGTCCCACGCCTAACCCCTCCATGTGCCCACTGCAACAAAAGGAATCGAATCCTCACGGATTTCCTGCGCAGTAGCACCGCTTAGCAGCCAGCCCGGAGTAGGTTCTGCCAGACGGACACATGGTTGAGGCGCTTTGGGCTCCTGGAGGCTCCACAAACTTTCAGGTGGTCGTGGTTCTCGGGGTCTAGTCTGCTGCCTCTGCACCTCACATCCTCAGCATCTCTTGAGCTGGCATCTCTCCTGCCATCTAGTGGCCGTCGTTTGTCCCCTGGCTTCTCGTGTCCCGTCGTCCTCTGTCCTCAGCCCCTCTTTCACTCTGCGTCCCCTAAAAATCTGCCCGCGTTGCCTTTTATTTCCTGTCGCGCCTTCCTTTGCCGTGGATGCTTCAGGGTCAGTGGGAAAAACAGATTTCTACACAACAGTAAAATCATAAGAACGCATGCGATGCATAAAACGCTCCACAGTGAGCTAATAATTTTAAAACGAGAACAGAAACCAGCAAACATCGCTCTTGAAAAATTATAAAAGATGCAATAAAATACCACAAAAAAATGCACAGTCTGTTCGGTTTATCATCAAACTCGATCAACCTGGAACCCAATAAAAAGACTCGGACACAGAGTATAATCAAACAGTTTCTTTGCAAAGGGAAGAAGACGGGAGCTCGGAATCCCTCGGTCTTTCTTTGAAGCTTCCTCCTTCGCTTAGATGTTTTATTAAAACACAAAAGGGCGTAATCACACATCACATGTATCATTGGTCACAGCATTCATGAATTATTCAACATTGGATTCTATCTAGACACATTAAGCAGATACACATGACATGGGTTCACATCTGCAAGGACGGACTACGATGGTTGAGACAAAACAATGTATGTGTGAAAAGATCGATTCTCAGTGGAAAAGTCCAGCATCAGAGCAAAGGCACAAGAGTGAAAAAGAATCATTCAGCATATAAAGACATGTGAAACTTAATATATGTTCATTGAGGAAAATGATAAATGTATCCTTAACTCTAACGTAGTCGCACATTCTGACCTGGTCACATATAACCAAAACTTTTGCCATGATAAAAAAAAATCTCATAATCAATGTGGTGTCACTTTTTGGAGTGAACGTTGAAGGAAACATCCAGCAGAGGCTCGCCTCCTCGACGTTCCTGAACGGAACAGGAAGCAGATCAGCGTCAGTGCAGGCGAATCGGCTTTGACGCTGACAGAAGATCAGACGTGACGACTGACAGAGATTCTGACTGTTTGAGTCCACGCAGCGTGATCTGCAGAGCACTTTGCATTTCACTCACCGGCGGCTAAGAGAGAGAAAAAACATGCGGCATCGTTGAAGGATACAGTATCTGAGGATATCTGCAGCACGGTGGAGTGTTTTTATTTTTATCTTTATTTTTTTGGACGGCCACCGTGCTGTGTGGAAAACCCTCCGTTTGGATCGATGCAGCCTTTCCCCACAGGCTAGATTGGATGGCGGGGGATTGATTCATCCGAGAGCTCAACCAGGGCGCCGTAGCGCACACACACACCGGTACAAACACACACCGACACACACACTCGACCAGCGCTGCATCTTAACTCCCCTTAATCATGTAACGTGCTGCGTGTCTAGACACCTGGATCCTCCACAGACTGATTTCGATAACGGATCTGAGGCTCGGTGGCGTTTGACCCCGGTGCACGTCGGTGTGTATGTGCAAGCGGTCATTTGTCTGGCCTGATCGCGTGACCTGTTCTGGTGTGTGTGTGTGTGTGTGTGTGTGTGTGCACAGGTAATTTACTTCCCCACACAGTACAGTCAGCATGTGGAGGTGGTAGGTGTTGTTCCACATTTGCCTGCGGTGCTGCTTCGACGCTGCTCCACAAGAGAAATGAGCTGCAGTCGGTTCCTGTTTTAGCCGAGGGAAGGAGTGAGTAGTTGTACTTTAATCATCTCATGCAGCACCTGCAGTTAAAGGTCCTCACGGCCGCTCTGGGTTTCCTCATAAAGCTGCTGAGATGAGTGTGCATCCGAACCGGAAGGAAGTGCCAAAAATATCTGTATTTCTCTGAAGACTTTTACTTTTGCTCATTTCATTTTAAAAGAAATGAAACTCACTACTTCTGGTATTTTTAAAGCAGGCTTTGTTTTTAATACAATCAACAGGTTTACTGATAATTTTTACTAAAAATAATTAATTAAAAAAGCACAAATGAACAATATGATGAAGAAACGGACCAAAACAAGGTTAAAAATAAATGAATAAAATAAACCAAAAAAATGAACCAATCACACTAAAAAGATTAAATGAATCTGTCTCGTGACATAAAGTTACTCACTACCTCAAGTACTTTTATTTATGAGTACTTCTACTTCATTTTACTCCAGTACTGATTCTACTCCCTGTCGTTTCCACCACACAGCTTCTCTTTACAAATATATGGCAAAGGGTCAATTTGACCCGAGCACCAGACGAGGGTTGAACGAAGACAAACATGAGAAAGTTGCAACAGTTTGAGTTTCATTCGTAACCGGCGGCGTCGGTTTCTTCTTGTTCAGGTTCCCAGAAAACAGGGTTCAAACATGAAAACAGTTTTAAGGGTCGGAGAAATGAAAACCAGGCGGCAAAAACACAAAGAATCAAACACACAAACGTCACTGCCTTGCCTTTCAGTCCTGTGTCGTCTGTGCCACCATCACCATCCTCCCGTCTCCATCTAACCCCTTAACTCTGCCACCACTAGAGGTCACGTCACTTAAAAATGCACCCTTAGGTCATAATAAGGTGTGTGGACGAGTGACCAACGTGGACAGACCCTCCAGACCGAGTTCGACCCACACGGATGTCATAATATCCTGTATATTAAAAATGATCAGTGGGTGCGTAGTGCACGTCACACAAGACAGAAGTAGCATCATTACAGCTGCAACGAGACAAAGCGGCAGGAAAAGGTGTCACGCATTTAATGAGATGTCAGACACGGAAATCGCAGACAGAAATGGAGACGCACCTTTTCTTTTTGGGGACATTTTAAAACTCTCTTGTACCTTTTACTTCAGGTAAAAGTTGACAGTTGAACATAAATGACCTCGGTAGAGTACAGACATCGTAGGCACAGGGTCGGGTGTGTTCCCTCTGTATTTTTGACTCCGTGGTGTTAGACTGTGATCTGGATCCTGATATGGTACCACATCCGGAGGTGGTCTAAAAATCTGTGGTGAAATCTGTACAAGTGTTTGCCACTAGAGGGACTGTGTTTTACCAACACACAATGGCCCAATGTCTACACACCCCTGACCCCTACCCCTTGATTTCACGTGAAGGGGTAAGGGTGTCCCAATGCGTGTGAAGTCAGAGGGGAAGGGTCAAGGCTGTGTAGCTCTCGAAATGAAGATTTTTCCAGACCAGATATTACGAGGTCGGCTCGCTGTTAGCTTATGAATGCCTGGGCCTAATCTATCAGCCAAGCTACTCTGTAGAACTCCCGTAACTGAACCCTCATCGAACCCCGATTGTATGTTTAGGACTTGAGTTACGTGTTATCCTAGCCCGGTCCGATGGAGGAGGCAGGCGTAGATTTGCAAAACTCACCGATCACACGGCTGGATCTGGAATCCGATGAGTCCTGTGCCTTGAACTGTGGTCTCAAACCATTCTTCTCAGTCTTCATCTCATCGTCTGTTTGTCTGTGGCTCCGCGTCCACACAGCTGTACCGCATCACCGATGAATGAGTTTACAAACCACGCCCACCTCCTCCGATGCATTTTCCCTTGAGCTGAAACCTACGCCTACGGAAGCTGGATCGTAACACCAGACTTGAAACGCAGGGGTAGGAGGCTTTTCCCGTAATTCTGTTAAAAGATGGAGGCAAACCACCCCAAACAAAGCAGCGGCTCCACCAAACAACCACCAGGTGCTGACGGCATGGTGATTTCTCTCCGGAACAAAGTTCAGGTTTGTTTATAGCGCCAACGACGACTGCTGGTGACATAAGAGCTATTCCGAGACAAAGCCACTGGAGAGGGGCCGACGATCCAGCAACATGAAAGCATGGATCCATCCTACTTGTATCAACTCTTCAGGCTGC
>JAQQAE010015854.1:0-11928 GCA_029823295.1 Pseudamia nigra
TTTGCATGTTTGATTTGGCATAGGTTTTACGTTGGATGCCCTTCCTGACACAACCCTCTGCATTTATCCGGGCTTGGGACTGGCGTGAGAAAGAACACTGGCTTGTGCCCCCCCTCACGGCTGCCTTTGGTGAACATCTCTAAATATCACTTTTAAAACCACACCTATTCCTGACTGACCAGCACTTTTCAAATGAATCTTTACAACACATGTAATTATCTACAACTAATGATTAAGTAAGTAAGTAAAATTTTATTTATTTAGCACCTTTCAAGTTTAATTCATTATTAGTTACTAATAATGAATTAATGGTAAGTAGCACAAAAATTTATTTGGATATGTAAACTGTAAAATGCCAAATGTTTGATGTTGAGACATTTTCCTCATCTCACTCCTTTTAGACTGATATTACTATTCCTTTTAATGTTTGCTTGGAATATGTTTTAATGCTTCCTCAGAGATTGAGAAAATTCCACAACTTACCCAGATTTTTCATGACCATGAGAATTTATCTTAGCAGGAATGTACATTGACTGCCACAACATTACAATGTTTATTAACATTTTAAATTAGGTCAGATGTTTCTTTAAAAACAGGTGAAAAGAGAGGATAATTTAACAAGGTATGAATCCAGCAGTGCTATCTGATTAAATTTTCAATATTTCATTGTCTTGTCATCAAAGCAGAAGCTCTCATTTTAAAGGGCAGTGGTACACTAGTGGAAGTCCAAACAGCTCTTATGTTAACTTTTATGTTCAACCGAGGGCTGTTTTTACAGTGAGATGATGAGACTCTCCAATTCAGAGGATGAAGGTGAACTTTATTATCCATGATGTTGTGCAGCAGGCAATGACAACCCATAAAACAACAAACATGTAACATGCAAACACACAACATATTCGTAAAGGCACCCAGTGCAAGAGTCACAACACTGTTCATATGGCAGATCGCAGTTGCCACATAAGAGTTCTTCAATATATTTGACTGGCATCTAGGCGGGGCATATCTACTGCCCAATGGCAACAGTTGGTTTTCCCCATACAAAAAGCGAGTACAGTCAGAAAGGATGGCCCTTGGCTGTTTGGTGGTCATGACTTTATAGACAAGGTGCAAGTTCAGTTTATGATGTGAAACCAATTCAGTTTGCAAATTTTTACAGCAGCCCAGCCCTGCGTATTCAGTCCTTCAGTGTCCCAAGATGGATACATATTCAGACTACTAGACAATATAGACAAATTGACAAGATCTCCTCCAAATGCATCCTCAGTGGATGGAGAGTGACCCCTAAGTGATCCCAACCATAGTGGCGGGCTGTTGCTGCAATCTTTTTAGGCTCAAAAACACTTATATTCCAAAAGAAGATGCATCAATTGGAATTCAAAGGAATATTAAAACTGCAGCTGTGAGACGAGAATAATGACTCAGTCCCGGTATACAACAGACTGTAAAATGTAAATGTTGCATAAGTTAAAATGTGAACCACTTACTGTGCTCCATCGTGCCCACCAAACAAAAGCAGAAGTCATGGATCCTTGAATGAAAAAAATTGTTTCCTTGCAACAAAATCAAGGCTGAGATTCCATTATGCAGGCAGGTGTATAATAGACAGGAGCGAGTGATCATTATGAACGACAGCGCTCCGTTCTAAAAGCATTGTGCGGTCACCTCTGTCATCGGTTATAAGCAGATTAGAAACCTCGACGCTGCAGCAGTCAGGCTCAAAAACCCCACTGAAGACTATTAAATGTGTTATTACTATTCATGAAAGGTTTTAAATGGATTGAAATGACTTTTTCAGGTGCCGTACATGGAAAAAAAGTTTGGTTTAGAATTGCTGGGTGATTTCTGAGTAACTGAGTCCAAATTAGAAACACCTGAATGATTGCAATTTTAAAACTGGCAAAGCAAACTAAATGGAAATAGAATTCCTAAAAGATAATCAGAAATAAGTTTACAACACCAGTGCAATATGAACAAGAAAGGTGCATGAGTAATGCAAACTATTGCCATGAACATTGCACGCTATCATCGTTCTTTTTTCACTCTCATCCATCCACTGTTCATTTATTATTGTGTTGTCTGCTGCCATGTATTATTTTCACTTTGCTCTGTGTCACTTTTAATTGGTGCTTTCTGCTCTGGCTTTGGATGATTTGTAGCCTGTCACCACAACTGTTTGTGTACATGGTTAAAGATGGATACGGCAGTCAGGCAGCAGATGGGTGGCTGGGTCTGACAGAACAGTGGTGAGCAGAGGCCATGCAAGACCACATCACTGAAGTGTGGAAGGAAAAACAATAAAAGACACAAATCACCTCATCGCCTGCTTATTGAAACAGTTGAAATCCTACTCTCAGTACGTCCAGGTCCACTGAATGTTCAAGATTACTTTGTTGGTGCATATGTATGAGCTGTTATTAATGTTCTATACTGCGTTATGCAAATTTCATTTGTTTTTTCAACGCAGAATTTAATGCGTATAGACTTAATAAATTAAATTACGCATTGACAGAAAAGAAAGTCGCTAAAAATGTTAATTGTCTTTCCTACCTATTGTGTCTGTTTTTGACCCTCCCCCCAAGTCCCTGCACTGTCAGGGACCGGGACCCTAACGACTCTGTAATGACTCTGGTCTTGGTGAAACTAACACCTTTTAGGATGACAGGATGGAGTCCTCAGCCACAGAGTATAAATTCTGGTTGCCTGCATGAGATTTTTTAGAACTGAAGAAGCTTCCTGGGTAGGTAGTGAAACATCTTCAAACCAAATTTCCGGTCCAGGTGACAAAAGGAAAACCACACGCCTTGATTACCATGACTTGGATGACTGAGAATCTTCACAGACATTTTGCACAGTCGTCTGACTCTCCCATCATCTTGGCGGGTCTTGGGGAAAAATTTAATGCAACTCTCGATGGAAATAAATCTCGTGACATTGCAGAAGCTTATTGAAACAACGCTACAGCGAATGTGTGCCATAATCAAAGCTAAAGGCAGTCTAATGAAATATTCACGCGTGTGACTTTTTTGGCGAAGCAGTGTATTTTTTATGAACTATACAGTAGAAAGAAAAAAACACAGTGGAGTATAGAAGTGTTACCAGAATCCAAAGTGACAAAGGGTTAATGGCTGCAGTATTGTGGAGGAATCGGCACACGCTATCTGGCGGTGCCCATTTGGGCAGCTACAGCAGACAGAAGTCTGGGTTGTTATTTTAACAGCTTGATGGTGTTGCAGGCCAAACAAAAAATCAGTAGATTTCCAATCAGTTTCTCTGGAGACAGAAGAAAATGCTTGATGAATGGAGTGTCAGCATTTGGAGGCTAGTCGACTGTGGCCACCACTGATGCTTAACGGTTCTTAACAGCCAAGACTTGTTTTCTCTGACAATGTACTGTATTTCCTGAGTCTAAACAGCAGCTCTATCAGGTAAAATGAACAGAAAAGTTCATGCCTGTGAAGATTTCGGTTTTTCCATAGGTTTTATTTGAAAGACAATGTGACCTGCATCTTGATTTTTTTCCTGCCAGAAGAAAAGTCCATGTTACTGCAAGGTGGGGATAGATACAGAAATTGTGATCATTTGAACTCAGCCAGGTGCAGGTGATATCTGCATAGGGCTCAGTCTAATTTAAGCCTTATTGAATGCAACTTTTCAGAGGTCCCCTGCCATGTGCATTCATTGATTGCAAGTGGAAACAATGAGTTTTTCATCCCTGGTCCATTTTACAAACCCACCCCTCACCTGCACAGCTCTGCACAGAAATAAAACTGTTATTATCTCCACATTATCCGACCCAAACAGAGCTGACCTGAAGTGTCCTTCAGCAAAATCAATATGCTCTTAACAGGCACTTTGGCAGCAAGTCAAAAACAAAATAGAGGCACAAAAAGACACATAACTTTGTGACATTATGCAGGGATGTGGCACAGTATGGATGCATCTCTATACATACATCTGTCTCTTATTTTCATCCTCCACAGACATGACTGAGATTTTCTAACTAACTTTGGATGTATGAGCTGGCTACTACCTTACAGTCAGTTTCTTTTCTGTTTTAAAATGTAATTTTGTTTGTCAAGTAAAGGTTCACTGTGTGATCATCAGTGACATTTTTCAGTTAACAGGGTGAGAACTCCATCTCTCCATATGACGGTGATGGTGAAGAACCAAGTTCAACCACAGGTGTCCACCACTCTCACGGATTGTTAATGCAATTCTGTTAATGCAGTTTCTAGCAGTTACAGCTAAAACATTCTGTGAGCCTTGGCCTTTGGTCACTAAAATCCCTTTAGCTCACTCATGAATCCAAGTTAATGTTTTGGTCAAATTTTTCACCATTCTGCCAAAGCATTCTGTAGATATGATACAAGCATGGAGAGTCATAAGGTCACAGTGGCCTGGATGTTTGACCTCCACTTCTCACTTCATCCATAAGTTACACTGAACATTTTGTGACTTTCTGTGTCTTGGTGGTATGATCATGGTAACGTTTTGACAAAATCACCCAGGCCGAGTCACTCTATCAGTCACTGGCACTGAAGTTGGTCTACACATCTCTGTGTGAGCTGCAACAATTTATCAATTAGTAATTGACAAATATTTTGTAATCAATCCGTTTGAGTAGTTAGGTTGTATCTTATTTTTGCCTTTTAAATGAGAATAGTCGCTGGTTTCTTTCCACCCGTATGAAAGTGAACTGAATGTCTGAGTTGTGGATCAATGAACATTTACTTTTCTCTGTTGTTCACAATTTTACAGCATTTTATAGTCCAAGCGATTAATCAATAAATAACAAAGTGAGATTAATCATAATGAAAATAATCTGTTAGGCTTTAGTGCAGGGGTGTTCAACCATTGCCAACAGGGCCAAGACACTACAGCTTTTCTTTCCAGTCACTCACTCACTAAATCAGGTGTTTTCACTGAACAGCAGTCAGTGAGAAGGAATTTGGTGAAATCACCTGAAGAGACTGGTTGGAAAGTGAAAGTGCACTGGTTCGTACCTTTGTGGCAATGGTTCAGTATCCCTGCTCTAGTGTGTGCTGTCTTGTTTGTCAGTGCCATTGGTTGTAATCTTAGCAGGACATTATTTCCCAACTGTCAAATGACTTGACATTGTCCTCAATTTATTTCTCCTCTGGATTTCTGGTGATGAAACCTTACATTAAATCCCAGTGTTCATGTGTCTTCTTTGCAGAATTGAAAAGTGCTGTGCTCTTTAAAAACATCCCTCCCAACAAAAGAAAATGAATAGCAGAAATAGTCTTTCTTTTACTTAGTTTTAATTTACTCCTGATGAATAACTAATAAGCGCCTGTTAAAACAACGCTAACACCTCAAAATGATGCAACACCGGGAAAGGCATTTTCAAAGCAGTCAAAGACCTTGTTTTTCTTCAAACCACTGCCGCTGCAGATGTAAATTTAATCATGCACTCGGGGTGTAGTGTCCTCTCGTATGCACTGATTCATATCAGATATAACCAGTCGATACATGAAAACAAGGCAAATTGCATTCCCCGTGTTTACTGTCGCAGTAGGCAGAGGTTTGTGAGTCAGAGCCGTCCTGCTGCGTCTCCCACCTCGCACTTCTCATTTCTTGAGGCACAAATAGACTCAGGTTGTATGAGTAGTGTCTGAGTGGCTGTGTTGAAATGAGCTAAAAATGTTCAGATACCAGGCTTTCATTGCTGTGACACTGGTATTTGCTCTGACAGAGATATGAGCCACAAATAGAGAACGTGACACCAGTAGCAGAAATGACAGCAGGGTAGCTAGCAGCAACAGCTTTCTCTCAGGCATCATTTCTCTCTCTTTCTCTGTTTCTTATCCAACGTTGCTGATTTTTCCCGTCTTTGTACTTCTCTTCCTTGCTTCAAGTCTGCCTCCTTGTGAGCAGGGCAACGCCAGAAGGTTTTTCACAAAGAACAAAAGTGCTTTGACTCATGTTTTGTCACAGTTTCTCAATACATTAGTTAGAATATATTAAAAAGAGGGTCTGCTTTGAGGAACAGAGTCCAGTCACAATGTTTTACCTTCTTTGGCAGGGGGTGAGACTGAATAATCTTGTCACTTCCCTGAGGCATTGCTGTGAAACACGCCTGCCGCTTTAGACAGACATAAATCTGCAGCCGTGCACGCCGCCGGCTCAGCTGCATTTCAACAGAAGATGTTCGCTTCCACCTCGTTTATGTGAAACAGATTTAAAAAGGTGATTTGAGAAGATGAATGAGAGCGATGCTGGAGATCGATGGTAGTTCTTGTAAAGCCCACAGAGGGGGAGAAACAGTCATCTGCAGCCAGAGCTGAAGATTCACACAGTGCAGTGTCTTGAGATCTCCTTCTACATTATTTGAAATGTCCCATAATTCCCTTAGCTGTAGAGAAAGTCAGCATACATTTTATAGTTTTGTATTATTTAAAGGTGAATAAATAATTCTTTTTACCTTTCATTTGCACCTTTTTTTTGATTTGTGGTGTCTAACTATCTGTTTCTGTGCAGAAAGTTTCTTACATCTTTTTAACTAAAAACAGCTGCCTACGTCTGCACAAAATAATGCTGACGAGAGCACAGGTCAGGTCTAAAGACCAAAGCAATTATCAAAAAGGAAGTTAAAAGCTATGTAACAATTCAGACTGGATCCAAATATTTTGTTAGTCAATTATTTGCTTAGCATAGGAATAGGTACCAAAATCTGGTGCCAACATGTCTGGTACCTACTGAACCAAATCACTCCGCAGATTTAAGTGTCTCATTTTGAGTTAGACCCAAAGACCCAGAACCTTCTACACCTTCTGTGCTCAGTGACCATTACTGCCCTCTGGTTAGAAGCAAATGCCACAGGTCGACTGCACTAACAGGTACAGGTAATTAGTTTAGTTAGCTTAGCTGGTAGCTACATGTACCATCCAAATGCCTAAAGCAAAGTGGTAGAAAGTGCAGGTTTACTTTGCCACAAAGGCAGGCTGCAGACTGAGGCTGTGGTAGCTCACATTCAAACTCAAAGAATATGTTTTCTGAGGCTGGTAATTCTAATAAACTTCTCTTCTGCGGCAGAGGTTGATCTTGGTCTTCAAACATTCAAAGTTCTTGAGATTTTTCAGACTGACTGACCTGCATTTCTTAAAGTTACTGAATTTTTTGTGTGTTTCTTCAAACACGGATTTATACAGCAGTTGTAGTTCTGTGCTTTCTCCTCCTCTGTTCTCTCTGTCCATGTCCTTCATACAGGTTCCTGGATGTTCTTGATTTTGGTCATGGTTCTGTCCAGTGTCTGTGTTGTTTGTTGTTCTGTCTCTTTCCTTTCATCTCTCCTCTGTCCACTAACCCCAACCGGTGGAGACAGATGGCCGTCTACCCAGAGTCCTTGGTTCTACTGGAGTTTTTTCTCTTCCGTTAAAGGAAGTTTTTTCTCTCCCCCATTGCCCAAGGCTGCTCTTGGAGGTTCTGCTGAGGCCGTCGCCTTTGAATTGAGAAGCACCTGGAAATAATCTTGGATTATGTTTAGTGCTATACAAATACAACTGAATTAAAATTAATAGGGCTACTGACTGTACTGACCGTTCCTCTGCACAAGACAGCTAATGGTCTAAAGCACATTAAGAAGGCAAGAAATGGCACAAATTAATTAAGACACACCTGTGAACTACCTGGTGAATCTGACGAGAGAATAATGTGTACAAATCTGTCGTCAAAGTTCTAAAATATAAAAAATCTAAAATATAAAACATGTCCCGGGTTGGTTAATGCTTTTTTGTTTTCTACTGCAAGTGACAATCTTGTACATTATTCTTCCGTATTGATGTACAATGTCAAAAATAAAAATAAGACTAAACTTTTGACTGGTGTGCTTAACAATGATATGATGTATGAATTTATTTTCCTGACTAAAATAATAGATGAGTGCTGTCTAGTAGAGTACATAAAAACATGTAAAATACAGAAGAGAGGCATTAATTGTAGAAAACATAACATAAGGAGACAAAACAACATAAAAGATGCAGTAAGAGGAACACAGAATAAAACATAAAACACAGAACAAGATAAAACGGATGTAAAAGATGTAACTTTAACAGTATATAGCACTGTATCTGTCATGTCTCTTGACTTGGCCTTTACCAGTTGACCATGTACCGTTGTCAAAATGCTGTTGACTTTACTAACCTGTACATCTCAGAAATTGTCAGTACATGTTATTATTATTGACAAAATATTTACTTTTCAAACCGAGGGCGTAGGTTTGATTTGGAACGTAAAAGTGCTCCAACGTGGCACCCCTGAAAGCTGACATTTTTTGCATTTATGACTAATTTCATGTCATAGAGATGATCAAATAAACAAGAAACTGATCATGATCAGAAAAAACTATCCTGGCATTAAAATTAATACGTATACTGCATATCTGAAGATCTATAATGAATACAAGAATTTAATGCTTTTTGTAACGTTATAGCCCACTGTATCTTCCAGCTTCTGATTGGCTGAGCACACCTGATCCAGGTCATCAACAGTGGGTAGGGGAGAGACAGTTGGAAAACAAGTAGGACAGTGGCTCTCGAGGACTGGAGTTGAGCACCCCTGTTATAGCCTAAAGGCTACTACTGAAAGACAAGGAGGCAATTTAGCTCTTATCTTTACTTGGCCACTACTGCAAGTACATACACACTGGTACTACATGACAAGACACCTTTGTACACCAGCATTAACATAAAACTTACACACAATGTGATATTTTTACTCATATTATGACGTCATTGCAAGCCAATGAGTCTCTGCCTGTCCTCTCCCTGCACCTCCTCCTGCATCTCCTCTACCTCCTCAGAAGCAGGTTCGCCTCTATCTTCTGACACATGAAACATGAAAGCTCTGATTTCAAAGCCACATTGGTGAAGCGTTGTTCTACAGATCATCATCACACTAACGTTTGTCACAATGCTGAATGTCATGACAAGCAGATCTGCCATCATTCAACGTCACCTGTGAGCCTCCAGCCTCTCCTTCTTTACCTCCTCCAGCCTCTCCTCCTCTACCTCCTCCAGCCTCTCCTCCTCCAGGTCATCCATCCTCTCCTCCTCTACCTTCTCCAGCCTCTTCTCCAGCTCCTGCAGCCTCTGCTCATCTACGTCCTCCAGCCCTCCCCCTATACCTTCTCCAGCCTCTCCTACTGTACATCTCCTCCAGCCTCTCCTTCTCTACTTCCTCCAGCTTCTCCTTCTATACCTCCTCCAGCATATCCTCCTCTGCCGCCTCCAACATGTCCTCCTCTACCTCCTCCAGCCTCTCCTCCTCTACCTCCTTCATCTCTAGCATCTGTGACCTGACAAAAATATATTGATGTATGACTGACACAAGCAGAACAAACGGCCACCATGGTAACACCTTACAGTCACAGATGGACATGAACTCTCACCACCTTTGTCGTCACTACAGGTTCTCTTTACAACCAGGTGGAGTGCCAGTGAGGACAGCACAATCATGCATTAACAAGAAACAGCAGAGTCAGTCGATGAGCTATATTTGGTTAGAGGCAGGACTTCCGACTTCCAAAAAGTGACGTGCCGAATGTGTTCCATAGGGTTTGACTAGATGCTGAGAGACAGAAATTATATTGATAGGGCATAATTCAGTCACTGCTAAATATTGTGTCCCTACCCAATTCTACACTCTTGTTTCAAACTCTTAAAATCTCTATGCAGGCATTTACTCTTCAGCTAGGCTGCAGATCAGCAGCAGCTGAGGGACAAGGACAGACTCATCAGTCATAATTCTAGTTTCTTGCCTGACTTTTTTGTGTGATATAGATTAGGTGGAAAGCTATCTCATTATTACATCTCTGTATTCTAGCCTGCCTTTACATCATCGACTCCAGCCTTGACAGCAGCTGCATCATTGCTGCGGGAGAACATCATTATAATACTCCTCAATCTGATGTCATTTATCAGTGCCATGGGTCACAGAATGAGTGGGCACTATCCCCACTATTAATATGAGCTGAGTGGGTAATTTAGAGACACTCAGAAACAAAGATTATGGATTTTTGTGGTGGAGGTGAGACATTCCAAGTCCATAATTTATTTAGATTGATTTCATTTGTAAATCACCACTAACTTTTCAAAAAATGAACATATTACCAAAGCCGCTCAGACTATTGCTGGTAATTGATACACTGATAAAGCCCTTTGCGATATAGACGAAGAGCCCTGATGAATTTACTTGTCAATAACAATTAACTGAATATGAAAAGGTTGTTTTGTTCACAGCCATGTGAAACAGACAGGAGGCTAGTGGGTGAATGTGCTGTGACTGGTTTTCTGATGGCAGTTAAAAGGGGAAACTGTGGTTGTGGCCTAATGGCTTTTAGCTTTAAAGCTTATTTTTGAGGTGACATATGCAGGAGACAACATACCCTGCAGCCACACTGTGGTCTGTGGTCACTGTGAATTTGTGTGGATTTCTCATAAATGCTGCTTCTTTGTTGGCATATGATTTATGATGATGAGATTATAACTTTGCCAGTTGCGTTGGGCTCTTGGATTCTGCGGTGTTCACAAACTGCTTGTCTCTGTGTTTCTGAGTGTAGCGTACATTTCTGCATGATGTAGACTTCAAAATCCACTGGGTGCAAATGTCATAAGAATAAGAAAAACCCCAAAAGTTATTTGAGGACTGTTTTAAAGCAGTATTTAATGCATAACTGAACTCATAACATTCCATAGTTATGTAAGGGATTTACTTTAAAGACAGACCTGCAGGTTAGTGACTACATAACTTTAATGTGAGGGAAAATAATCAGTTGTATGAATAAATGAGTTTTGCAGTTTGCCATAACATAGGGAAAAGAGACAAGATATTAAGGAGAATAGTTAATCTAGCATATATATATATATGAAAGCATGGAGTTACAGTAGGGCAGATTATAGCATTTTATCTTGAACTACTATATTAAAGGGGCCCAAGTCAGATGAGGATACAGAGAAATAAAAATGATAAAGGCGTAAAACGAATATGATGAGAGGAGCAGTGTTGTACAGGTGTTTAAGCTGTAACAAAGCATCCAAAATGGCACCCAGTCATCCTCCATGAAAGCTACTCACTGGCAATGAAGTGCAATTGTTTTTTTATTTCCGCATTATACCCCCCAACCCACCTTCAGTGCCATCCAGTTTGGTGGATGGCTGCTAAGACTGTGCATTAGCTGGATGATTTACTGAAAAATATAGCAGAAAACTGGACTGGCTAAAATAAACCCCCGTGCTCAGTGCGGTTGAACCCTCTACTCTTCTTATTAAAAAAAGACTTATTACGGCTGTTTTGAGGCCCATTGGGTTGTCACGCCGTGGATGACATTTTGGAGCCAAAAAACAGGATGTAACCATATTTGGACGAACGCCGGTGGAGCTACCAGAGCGTAGTATGTCAGGGGTATCATGGGTAAGCTATTGCCTACTGCTAGCTTACTGACTCAATAAAACTTTGCAAGCATTGCGAAACAAAGACATATTATGGTGTTGTTAGTGTAAACACTGAACCACAACTATGGTCAAGCGTATCTCAGGTAAACCTATGCTCTATTTTATAAATACGAGATACAAAGGTCCAACTCGGTCTGAGTCTGCCGGTGAGTCACGTTACCACAGCAACTCGCCACTCAAATCCCAGCACAGGAGTGATTTGTCAGATTATTTGCTTTGATATCTTAATAACAGAACAAAAAGTTAAAGATGGACCACCAGCTTCAGATGTGTTCACTTGGTGTTTTCAGTGAGAAGTCCAGTGTAACTCTGTGGGAGTCATTTCTCATTTCTCATTTATTTATTTGAGCGACAAAACAACAATATAGCAGCAATTCCCATGTATCAAAAGAAAATGATATTTAAACTGTGCTCAAAAGGAGCAGATAGAAGTTCCAAGAACTTATCAAGTCCA
>JAQQAE010015855.1:0-11928 GCA_029823295.1 Pseudamia nigra
TTAGCACTAGCAGCTAGTGTTAGCAGCTAGCGCTCTGAGTGACGCAGGCGTGACGCAGGTGTCGTTTTCCGCATAATTCATCGCTGTTAGGTTAAATTTTTTAAATAATTTTTAATAATTTTTTCCGTTGTTGTGCGAATTTTACGTTGTCAGAAGCGGTCGTTATCCGAGGTTCCACTGTATTCATCACATCCTCAGTCTCAAAAACACGTAAGTCCCCATGCGTCCAGGGATCTTCACACGTGCAGCATCCGCTGTCCCCTGAGGACCCTCGGGTTCCCCTCGACCCGTCTCCCTATCCGAGCAGCATGTCAATTTCATTGGGGTCAATTCCATGTTGCTTTGGGTTTAGGGGGAGACTCTAACAGGGAATGAAGCAAACACACAGACAAAACACAGCAAGCAGGGAAAACTGGGAGCAGATAGAAATGTGTCCGCTCTCTCTGAAAGCCGGAAGAGGTTAATTACTATGGCAAGTTTCAAGTAAATCAGTTAAGAAAATTTTGATTTATTGTGTGCATTTTGAGTAAGTTGGTCCATCCATTCTCAAGGTATTGCTTTGACATGCCAGGTGTGGAACCAATATCCACTTTTATGGTGGATATGTATTTTTATGTATGATACCACTGAAGGCCACTAGTTGCTGGCTCCCATAGACTTACATTCAAATCCATCCATTTTCTACCTTTTAATCCTCGCAAAGGTCGGGGGGGATGCTGGGGCCTATACCAGCTGACTGGATGAGTCGCCAGTTCATCGCAGGACTGACACATAGAGACAGACAACCATTCACACTCATTCATGCCTATGGACAATTTAGAGTCACCAATTCACCTAATCCCTAGTGCTTGTTTTTGGTTGTGGGAGAAATCCGGAGAACCCGGAGAGAACCCACGCAGACACGGGGAGAACATGCAACCTTCACACAGAATGGCCCCACCACCCGGCTACGTTCAAATCCTCTCTCAAAATTCCTAGTCAGTCTTTTCTCCAGCAATCACTGTGCTCTCATTTATTTTATTTGGACCTTCTTACAATAACTGCTTAATTGACACCTGACTTTCATTACTACTGTTTTTTAAATTGTATTATTAAATTAGGATTAGAGAGAGCGGGGGGGGGGGCATGCACTAAAGGGCTAGGGGTCAGATTTGCGATCAGGCCTGAACAATGTGGTGCACACTGCTAGGTAAGCCACAGACACACCGCATCAGTATTCTTTACAAACATAGGTTCAGAATGTTAAACTTAGAGAGAGCTTTTTAAAATGTGTGCACAATCTTATCTTTGCTTATGAATAAATGATGTATATTCACTTCCTTTTGCTCAAAAATGTCTGCAACTTTATGTTAAGAGCCATCCTTATCGTCTTTTCTTCATAGTCCATTGTACTTTTTGACTCAAAGTCCAGTTTGAAAAAATGTTCTATGTTAGGTATAGTATATTGCATTTTTACAGTCAGAGCAAGAAAAAACAAAGACTGCTGCAGTGCACGGGACTTGCTGATTGTGTAGTGCAGTGTTGTGCTCGATGTTTCTTTGTAGAACGACTAGCTCTACCTTCACTGAGGGAGCACTACTGTCTACTGTCTGCCTTACCTGAGGTTTTTGCAGCACAGTTTTATGATGAAGAAAACTAAATACATTGTACACAGAGGTAGATAGTACATCTATTCCTTTATACTGTATTACTTGAGTGGGTTTTCTCACCTGCTCCGGTACATTTGTGATGGACGAAAGTGTGCCTTCCACTCACTTACATTTGGCTGTGTACCTCAATGAGTGGGGTTTAATATAAACACAAAATGAAAAAGGGAAAATGAAAAACACGATGAGCACAAAATAAGCAGGTACATAAACGACAAGGAGCAAAGAAATCAAGCAAATGAACAAAAAAGAACCAAATAAACTGACAAATTGGAAAAAAACATGCAAATATAAATAAGAAATGACCAAAAGAAACGCAGAAGGAGTCAAATTAACAAAATAAGCATGGAAATGAAACAAAATGATCCAAAAAATCAACAAAATTGAGCAAAACTCAAGAAAACAAGCAACAAAATGAACAAATATCATGACAAAAACATCAAGTAAATAAACAAAAATGAACAAAATTTACAGTGTTTAACATGGTATATGTTACATTTACCTGGTTCTGGATCTTTTGCTTTATTGATTACATTTACTGTGCACTTTACATTGTTGGATAAAGAACCCGTTTGAGCACAATATATATGGCTGTGATAAATTCTATGTTATGAAGTTTATATACCCCAACCTTTTACTCTTACTTCATTACTTATTTTATGAGTACATGTCGTAACGATACTTTTACTTGAGTACTGTCTCTGTTTACTCTACACACCACTCCTTATGCACATACATGAAATATCTTACCTAGACTCCACAAGGCGAGGATATTTAATAAAAGGCTCTGCAGATATTACGTTGGTGACATTCAGGGAGATAACAACACGCTGCTATTACATGAGCTCAGCCCAGTCTCTGTAGAATTTCACAATCTGTGGTGATGCACAGCTCATCACTGTCTCACTTTGTGCTCCTCTCTCTATTTGTAGCGGAAGTACGCAAATTCAGTGGTTTTGACCAGTAAAATGGCTGGAATCATACAGAAATGACATTTATATCACAGACCAGGCACAAATATTAATATTAAGGTGATGTGTCCAAGGGTCTGTTGGCCACCATTATGTCAAAAACATGATCTGTACCAAACACTTTGACGGAATATTATCAAATTTGGCACAAATATTACCTTGAAATAAAGGGTAAAGTCAAACAATTTTGGAAGTGAAGGGTCAAAGGCCAGAGGTGCTGGGTCTGTCTATACTTAAATGTATCATGAGAACTGGAAAGCAGATGGCCACTAAACTTTGAAGCTGATTCCCCCAGTGGCTGTTCACCTGTACTACACTCTGGCTCAAAAAGTATTTTCCCCATAGGCCACAATGATAAAAGAGACGTCTGTAAAACTGCTGGCACGACATCTACAGCTGCAAAAAAGGTCAAAAATGACTCTTTATACGATCAGTTTTTATAACATGGAGGCCCGAACACTCAAGAAAGGAGGTCACCACTAGTGGGAATAGTGTTAAAATAAACAGTATTACTAACGGCATTATATTTTCAGCAACAGGTAATCTAACTAATTATTTCATTTGACATCAGGCTCTTAGATACGGAAGCTGTAAAGTTTTTTTTTTCTCAACTGAGGGGGGAGGAGTGGGTGAGGCAACTGCAAAAGTGATGATGATTGGCTAAGAAAGAGTAAAATTTCATGATAAGACAATCAGAGATAAAGTTGGGCGGGAGTTGACAAACAAACACATGCACAGTGACACACACGAACTCATAAGAGGCACGAGCAGCAGCGGCAAGTCCAGAGAATTCAAAGGTAGCATTTTTAAACTAGAAGTACAGACATTAATTTCCCCTCATTGAGATAAAAGACAAGAATATACTGTATATGTGAAATGAACATTATGTCCAGGAACAAAGTGTTTCTCCACATCGTTGTAAACAGTTCAGGTGTTACACAGCACCTCTCATCATCACACGCTTCTACAAAACGAGAGTCCAGCAGAACAAACCCAGGTCCAGCTAACGTGAGCTCCACAAACAAAGAAGGAGGCGGAGCCACATCATCCAAGCAGACTGAACTAAACTGACTGTTGTTGAGAACATGCTGCCATTATTAACAGTAACACAATAGTTACTTTTCCTTGTAATTTGTTACTTATAATGCTGTAACTCTGTTCCTCACTCTTTGGGAGAAGTAACTAGTAACTATAACTAATTACTTTTAAAATGTAACCTGCCCAACGAGGCTTCAACATTATAAGCATTTGGCATTCATCATATTCTATCTTCTTTAAGGAAGGGGACTGATAAAACACTGAACTAACATTAAATGAACATGGTTTTCTCTTTCCTGTCTGTGACATTATTACTATCACGAATGCCTACAATAATCATAAATATGCGGATATATTTGATCCTTATATACGAGGCAGGCACACTGGGCGACGTTGGTACCCACAGTCTCCTTCTTTGGCAGATTCCTAGTGGTGGAAGATCAATATAAAAGTGTGCTTTATCTGTTTTGTCAAAATTCCACACAAAAAAGGAATTTCAGTTGTTTTTTTATGTTGTTTTTCACATTAGCCTACGCTTCACCCCTTGAATGTGGACAATATTGCAAAATCCCAGAAAAAATATAAATATTTGAACCAGGTTAATATCTTGAGGTATGGCCTTATCCACCCATAGAGCGATCAAACACCATCCCTGAAATACAAACTTTGGGAATGATATAAATATTCATGTTCAAGTGGGGATAAACTGAGTTTGCTATCATGACTCATATTCATATTTGTGGTTTCAAATGGAATCTTCGAATACGCTGCCATGAAATATTGAGCGGCTGCAGGCCAGGATATGAATACATGTTAAATACTATTATCCATGGCTAAGTTAAGAAAAACCTGTTTAAAGTAAAAACTATTGCACTGTGCCAAAACGAGAAATATGCACTCCTATATGAGAATCATGTACCACCTTCATGTCAGTTTACTGGTATTAGATTCTACACAGTGTTACTAAGCCCTTAATTCAGACACTGAATATAAATACTTTAATGAATTGAATGTACAGACAGGAAATATAGTGCTAACAGGAGCCTTCATGTCATTTTATGGCAATTTAAGCTAATTAAACTGGACTAATCAATAAATTTTAATAATACAATGGATTAAATAACTATGACTAATAGAAAAGAAATCTCTCATTTTTCTTACGATCAAACGTAAGAAAAATGAATAGTCTCTGACACTAAATCACCAAGGCAACAAATGCAGCTTAAAAATCCCTTCATGTCTAATTTGCTTTCTGTTGTCCTGCTCTTTTCATCAGTGGGAGACGGAGCAGCAGAGGAGTTTGGAAGAGAGAGGCCGTCTGCTGCTCTGCCTCCAGTACATCCCACCAGCCACTGACAGTGACCTGAAAGGAGAGGCCAAGGACAGGGCTCGAGGAGGCCTGTGCGTGGGCGTCAAACGCTGTGCCCACCTGGCAGCCATGGACGTCAACGGCTACTCCGACCCCTATGTCAAAACGTAAGGCTCGCATCAAGCGTAGATTTGTGCACAGTGGTATGTTCTGTTCAGTTACTGTTATTTTAAAATAGTCGTTAGCTTTTTTTCCTTTTTTAGTCTTTCAGGTTGTTTCTTGTTCACAGTATAATTTGAATCAGTATTCAAATTCCTAAGTAGTTTCTATTTGAGCTTTATTTTTGAAGAATTGACTAATTTGAGCAGAAACATACACTGAAAGGAAACATAACATCAAGTATGGTAAATCGATCTTACATCTTCCCACCATTAGGGTGTGAAATTGATAAATGGGTATTTAATTAATGTTTCATAAAGCAGAGAGAGTGTCTATGTGTTTGTGTGTTTTTTACACAGCTTGTTTATGGAGAAAACGCATCAAATCAATAACAATGCAATATCATTTCCAGTTTGACCAAAACATAATAAATCTAACAAAGTAAAGCTTTGGTCAAATTAGCTTCGGTGTATGTAAATAACATAGAATATGCTCATTTAAAATAAATGGAATTTACAAGAGTTTTTTACTGTTCTTAAATGTCATAATGAGTTCAGTTTGGCTCAAATGTAAGGGTTGAGTGTGTTCCTTTATTTATTTCACTAGTTTTAGTTTGTTTGTACTAGGAGTTCTTGTATTGACATTAGCTAACTACAACTGTATACTAATGGAAAGAAAAGATGTCAAGAATAACCATGGGGGTGGGGCTAATTTGAGCCTGAATATGATTGATTTAAACTTTTATTTTAAGATTAAGAGGTCTACTGGCTCATGAGGGTGGGACTAATACATGCTAGCTTAACTGTGATTGGTTATGACTTATGATGTCACAAATCACAGCAATTAAATTTGGATTTCCTGTTTTTTACTGTTGTTGATCTTAATTTTATTAGCTTTTTTTGAAGCATGTTGAGAACTAATAAATCTCACAACCAGTAAAGTAATACATGGCTAATACACAGCATCTATAGGTGTAAGATGCTTAGATGTAATGTTATTGAAGACACTTATGAGATCATTTACAAAAAAATTAAGACTGTGTTTTGAACAGTTAATCTGTAACATCACAGTTTTACAGTAAATGAATCCACATATCACATGTGAGTATTTTACTCTTTAAAAGTGAAAGATGATAATACTGTACAGTATGTATTAAAACGAGATGTACATTTAATTTGTTCATTTTGATGACTCAACGAAAGGAAGACCAACTTGAAAAACAAGACATGACCAAACTAAATGACAACTTGTACAAAAAATGCGGGTTTCTTGGCTTTAATCAAATTAGTTATATCAACATCAAGACTTGGTAAAAATGGAGCGTGGGACCACTAAAATACATATGCAACTAGAAAGAGATTAACATAAAGTATGATAACAAAATACGCACATGAACAAAATATAAAATAAGCTAATATTAATTAAAAATGTTAAATATAAAGGATTTTTATACATTATTGACAATTAGCCAGCCTCCTCTGTCTCAGTTTTAATCAAATTAAAGATCACTGGGGGACCAACGAACAATAAATAAGAGTAGGACTTGGACTATAACTAAAAAAGTCAGGCAAAGGAACCTGAAGTGACTTTTTTGTGTACGTTTAAATAAATGTAAGTGATACACACGTCACACATTGGACCTTTAACTATAGGCTTATGTCTGTGAAGCTCCTCATTATCTTGTAGGTTTTTCTTCAGCTTCTGGACTGATACGCTAGGCTCACATCTCTGGTTTTGTTCGATAAAACTGAACATGCCACCACAAAGACGAGAAGAAAGAGATGTTTCATTAAATTCTCTAATACTAGAACTTAATTCTATGGGGAACATGGCTGAAGCCGATGGATTGACATTTCACGACACTCATTTCAGAACAATTTCCAGCTGACCTATCCAGTCCCCGTCTCTCTCTCCCCCTTAATACCTGTGGCTCGGCCTTAAATGGCCATTGGCTTGTATTGACCCCATGAATTGCCTGTCGCCATTCTTGAATGATACATGGCATTAGTTAGCGCCATGAAAGGTAACGGTGACAGATGAGGGCAGACTTCCCACACACAAGTGGAAGCCAGCATAGAAATATGTTACCCATTCATCAAAGTAATAATTATGGCAGTGGGTTTGTATTGATACAGCCTTCAAAATGGATTGGAGGCAGTGATAGGATCTAGTGTTATGGAGGGATTATAGAGGAGGATTAAGATGAACTGAGTCGGATGTTTTTGTCAGTGTCACAGAGGTCCTCTGCCATTTCATTACTCACTGATGAGAGAAAAGCAATATTGTGTGTGTGATTGTGTGACTGCGTTTGACTCTGCGTGCTGGTGCCTGTGCCAGAAAGGGCAGGTGGGTCTCTGGGTTGAATGATGCACTCTGACAGAAACTGGACAAACGAGCTTTAAAATCCCCCCTCCCCTTCTCCTCGCTGCATTTTCCTGAGTGCTGACTGTTGCTTTAAGGTTGTTTCAGAAATGAATAATCGCTTAACAACCCCCATTTCTCTCTCTCAAAGACACACATACAACAATAGACATGCCAACACGCTCTCCCACTGAACACCAAATTGAAATCTGCTTTTCCGTCATGCCTCAGCCTACAGTTTTAAACCTGTCTTCATCACTATGCATCCATCTCTGGCACATCCACAGTAATAAATCATGCACCTTGTTTTATTTTGGATGCATATTTGCGTCTTGCCCTTTGGCAGAAGCTTTTTCCAAGACACTTTGTTGTGTCTGAGAGCGTGTGGGAACATACGCTCTCAGAGCTGTGGGTGGTGGGTGGAAAGCAAATGTGAATAGAGATTTTGCCGTGCTCTTTCCAGCTGGCTTCAAAAATATCCTGGGAATTTAATGACAGCCCATGAAGGTATGCTCAATCTGCTGGTGGTGTTAGTGGAGAAATTAGAGATCACTCCATGTGTTCACGCAACATTGAGTTTCACAAATTGACCCTTGAAACAAACAGTTTAGACTAAATGACCACTCGTTTAATGTGTCACATGCAATAATGGAGATGAGTGACATAACAGGTGGGAGGATTATTTTAACTTCTCCGTGGGTTACAGGATATACTGTAATTGTAAAATATTCTGTGGGATTATACAAAGTGAAGAACATATTTACATTACATTGATTGCAACCTTATATTATTGTTATATAAACACCAATTCCAATAAAGTTGGGACATTGTGTAAAATATAAATAAAAACAGAATACAGTGGTACTGTACTCCGGCTAGCGAATTTTATCCGTTCTGGTATCACTTTCATTGGCCGAAACAATTGTTAGCTGGTGCCGGTATCTCCATAGGAATACATGTTTTTTTGCAAATATTCACTAAATTTGAATTTGATGCATGCAACACATTCCAGAAGAGTTGGGTGAAGGTCAACAAAAGACTGGGAATGTTGAGGAATGCTCAAAAGCACCTGTTTGGAACATTCCACAGGTGAACAGGTTAATTGGAAACAGGTGACATGACTGGTTAAAAAAGAAACATCCCCGAGAGGCTCCATCGATCACAAGCAAGATAGGGACAAATTGTCCAACAGTTTCAGAACATTTCTCAATATTCAATTGCAAAAAATGTTGTAATTTCATCATCTACACTCCATAATATCATCAAAAGATTCAGCGAATCTGGAGAAATTTCTGCAAATAAGCGGCAAGACCAAAAACCAACATTGAATGCCTGTGACCTTTGATCCCTCAGGTGGCACTGCCTTAAAATCCATCATCATTCTGTAAAGGGTATTACCAAGTGGACTCCAGAACACTTCAGAAAACCATTGTCAGTTAACACAGTTCATCTCTACATCTACAAGTGCAAGATAAAGCTTGACCATGCAAAGTGAAAGCCATATATCAACAACACCCAGAAACGCTGTGGATTTCTCTGGGCCTGAGCTCATGGCAAACTGAAAAATGTGTGCTGTGTTCTGACGAGTCCACATTTCAAATTGTTTTTGGAAATGATAGACATGTTGTCCTTGTGTCCCTAGAGGTTTTGGAGCAACATATGCCGCCATGCAAGCAACTTCTTTCAAGGACGTCCCTGCTTATTTCAGCAAGACAATGTCAAGACATTCTGCACATATTAGAGCTGCATGGCTTCATAGTAAAAGAGTGCAGATACTAGACTGATCTGTCTGCAGTCCAGACCTGTCTCCAACTGAAAATGTGTGAATATTATGAAGCACAAAAATACAACAATGGAGACCCCAGACTGTTGAGCTACGAAGTCATATGTCAAGCAAGAACGGGATAGAATTCTACCTACAAAGCTTCAACAATTAGCATCCTCGGTTCTTAAATACTTATTGAGAGTTGTTAAAAGGAAAGATGGTGTAACATAGTGGTGAACATGATACTGTCCCAGCTCTTCTGGGGCATGTTGCAAACATTAAATTCAAAATGAGTGAATATTTGCAAAAAACAATAATGTTTATAATTTTGAACATTAAATATTTTGTCTTTATGCTGTAGGTTGAAAAGGGTTTGCAAATCATTGTATTCTGTTTTTATTTACGTTTGACACAACATACCAACTTCATTCAGACTGGGGTTTGTATGAAACATTGTGAATAAATGTGATGTGTTACCTACCAAACCCAAAAGTCTCACTGAATCTACGATAGAACTTAAGTCTCTAAACATGGTCTATGATTCTGTAAACACAAAGGCAGTGTGATTTTCTGAAAAAGAATGGTTTGCTTTTTCCTTGACCTTCTGTTCTCCACTGAAGTTACAGCGAAACCCAGTAAACTAAGATTCAAGAAAATGTTTCTAAGGGGACTTTTGTTGCTGTACTAAATCTCTTCTCTGATTTAGGATGATGTAATTGCAGAAATGGAACTTGATATTCATAGTTATGTTTTCAATAATACAAAATCATCAGGCTTTTGTTACCTTAAAATGAGCTTATATCCATAGAGGGACCAGATCATCAACTATGTCTGTCGTACTACGGCACCATGTTTCTACAGCATCTTCTCTTTTTTTGTGTTTTATAGGAGGTATTTGCATAATTGTGAAATGTGGTTCTTGAGGCGAATGTTGAGGATTCCTTGGACAGATTGAGTAATGATGAGGTCCTATGGAGAGCTGTAACTGACAGGAGGCTAATCTATGAAATAAAAACCAAGCAGATGAGATTTTTGGGACATCTGCTGAGAAAGGATGGCTTAGAAAACCTGGCATTGACTAGGAAGTTTGAAGGGAAAAAGAGCAGATGCTGTGGATGGCTAGTCTAAATGAGTTGTTCAGTGAGAGAGGTGCAATTCACCAGTAAGTAGAACTGAATGAGACTAAGGACAGAGTTGTGGCACAGCATAGAGGAAGAGAGAAAGAGTAGGTGGAATCCAGGGTTAAGGTACTGTACTGACAAAGTTAACTGGGCAGACCATACAGACAAAACAATCACAATCTTAAATGAAGGTACAATGATAAACTCGCACTGCACAATCCACCCCAACCCAGATTATTATTATTCTCAGCCAAAAAAATCAAGTCAACTAACAACAGATGTTGAAACCAGTGCTGTACAACCTTAATATAAATAAATAATAATACAAATAGGAAATATATTAAAAATGGAATCAGCGACAATAAAAACAAAACACACATAAAAACATATAGAAACACAGAAAAGACAAACCCCAAGATAAAAGCCAAGACAAATATGAAGACTCAGTCTGATTTAAACGTCACAGAATAAAAATGAGTCTTTAAATGAGTTTTAAGTGTCCACTGTTGGTGAGGTCCTAATGTGGAGAGGGAGGCTGTTCCACAGTTTGGGGGCAATGACTGAGAGGGTTCTGTCCCCTCTTTGTTTTGATGGATGACCTTTGGAGCTCAGGACGAAAGGAAGCAGCTGATCAGTACATCTCAACGATCTGGATAGAGCATGTGGAGTTAAAAGATCAGAGGAATAAGAGGGTGCGAACCAATTTAAAGACTTAAACACAAACAATAAAATCTTTCAGAATCAATTCTAAAACATACTGGGAGCCAGTGCAAAGAAGCTAG
Source organism: Pseudamia nigra (assembly GCA_029823295.1). Lineage (NCBI taxonomy): Eukaryota > Metazoa > Chordata > Actinopteri > Kurtiformes > Apogonidae > Pseudamia > Pseudamia nigra. The sequence continues at coordinate 11,153 of JAQQAE010015855.1, forward strand.
GACAGGTGTGATGTGGTCTCGCTTACGTGTACCTGTTAACATCCAAGAAGCAACATTCTGGACCAACTGCAGATGGGACAAAAGGGACTGAGACACACCTGTGTGGAGGCTGTTGCAGTAACCCAGCCTTGACTAAATCAATGTGGAAATTATCTCAAGATCTGAGAAGGACAGAAAAGCTTGACGTTAAACGGGTTTCTTAATTGAAAACACGTGGCTCCAACCACGCATTAATTTGTTTGTCAAATGACAGGCAACTGTCAAATATAACTCCAAGGTTCTTAACAGCTGTCTTACTATAGCTGGACAGAGGTCCAAGATTCAGATTGGGGAAGGGGTCTGGAGGCCCAAATAATACAACCTCGGTCTCATCTTCATTCAAATTCAGGAAGTCCTCTAAGGACTCCAGGAGAGATTTGAGGGGAGTTTGGGAGTTGTGCTTCAGAGGCATGTAAAAAAAGACAGGTATTGATCATCTTCTGCCATGGTCATGAACATTGATGAGATCTCTTTCCTTTCAAATTTTGGAATTGGTGGAATACTGATTTTTTTTATTTGGGGTGTTACTGCTTGTAAAGAAATAATGCACTTCTTATTTCAAGAAAATATGCAATAACTTGAAATGTTTGAACCACTTTATTTTTATTGATCACCTGTCATCTTTTTGAAGAGGTGGCCCTACTGCTTCTGGGATTGGTGGCACTAGTGCAGGGGTGGCCAACCCCAGTCCTCAAGAGCCACAGCCCTGCTTGTTTTGCAGCTGTCTCTGCCCTACC
>JAQQAE010015856.1:0-11927 GCA_029823295.1 Pseudamia nigra
ACAGGGTAAACAAAAGGGGCCCTAAAATTGAACCCTGCGGAACCCCACATGACAGGGGGGCAGGAGAGGACTCGGCACCTGAAAGCTTCACAGAATAACTTTGAAAAAAGATTGTGTAATCTGTGTACATATTTTCTGTATTTTTATTTACAATCCTACATAAACAACAAACTAAAGGTGGATGTTTGCTAGTTCTACTCCAAACTGATCTTAGCAAGTTTAAAAGTTTATTCATTTTTCGTGCATATGTATGACCATTTTAAACTTGATCACAAGACAACAAACCCAAGGTGTCTAAAACTTTTGTACAGTACCATATTTAATTATGTATATGTAAAAAACGGCCAAGTTGAGGCTTTTGTAAATTTGCATTTAAAGGAACAATATGGGTTGTTATAATCAGCTATTACATATTTCATAATGTGTAAGTGAATGCACTGTGCGTTTTGTGACTTTGTGAGTGTGTATATGTTTTTTTTTTTTTTTTTTTACATTTTTGATGTATTTAATCTGGTTTTAGGTAAAGTACTTAACACTGTTTTTTGTAAGAGATGGATGGCAGCATTTAAATTTATTTATATGCTCTGAGTTGCCTTTAAACACCCAGCGCGACTCTGTAACTTTTAAAAACTTCTTAAATCCCTGTCACTCACGATGAAGCGTCTCTGTGAGGGCCGCACGAGGCGGCGGCGTCCTCGTGTCGCGGTGCAGACCCGAACGTGCGCAAGTATCTTAACAAAGGTGTTGCTGCTGTTCTCACTTCCGGGTGCGGAAAATTCTCCGCTCCCTTTCCCTGGCTGGTGAAATAACTGCATTCGCGTTGCATACACTGTTTTAAACATGCATCTACATCTAATAATACATGTCTTCCTTTATGATCGCTGCAACAGCCCAAACTGTACACACACGACGCGTTGTGTTGTGCGTCAGCCCACCGTGTCCCGAAAAGCCCTCCCCGGTGCGCTGTTGCTGTGCAGCTCTGCCAACTCGTCAGCTGATCTCTCTTGTTCGTTTATCGCAGCTGTTGGAGTGTCCGCCCCTATAGTAGTCTGTGTGTCTTTATTTATTTACTGCATCACTCACACCTAAAACAGCACAAAACACATTATTTATCGGCTAAAACCAGCGAACGGTGACTATGGGAGTGTTTTTAGCCTGTACAAGTGGATCTGGGTTTTTAACTTTTATTTTTGGGAAAGCATTCGGTGTTTATTAATTGAATTTAAAGGCGTTCTTCATCAAAATGGCCATATATAAAGTAATGTCGTATGGAAAAATATGTTAAAGATTTGTCCAATACGTAAGCGAATCTTTTACGCAACGCTGCACCGAGGCTTTGATCACAATTTACCTGCCAGTGTTTCGTAGTAATTCCTGTTAAGGCTAATAAATAATCCCCTTTCCTTTCACATGTGCGCTTTGTTGTCGCTGTATATCTGCGCTAAATAGTTCTTTGTTTACATGCAATGCCCCGTCTCTGCGGAAGGAGGCTTTTGGTAGTGCAGTGTGTGACTCCTACCAGCTGTTTCCCGCCTTGAAAGCCATCCGATCAGCTGCATACACACACGTTCATACAGAAGGAGAAAGCGAGGGGAGGGAGGACGAGAGAGAGAGGTAGAGCGCCACACACAACGAGGGAACCCCATCAGCTGGAAGTCGAGTAACATTACAACTCTCAGCAGCCTCAAACTACTACATTACACAGAAGGATTTATCGCTTCCTTCAGGATTTAACTGGCGTCGCATCACGGCTCTTCATCCCCGAACGACATCATTTTCCTTTGACTCTACGGACACTGTTTTTGCTTTTTTTTTGGGGAGGGGGGACCAAAACTGGCGAGAAGCGAGCATGGAGTATTTCATGGTACCAGCTCAGAAGGTGCCCTCCTTGCAACATTTCAGGAAAACGGAGAAAGAAGTAATCGGAGGTCTTTGTAGGTGTGTATGCATGTGCTTAATCCGGCGTGATGTGTGTATTACAAGTCATCTGTTTAGAGCGCACGCACTTAACGACGGCTCTGAGGCAACATGCTTGATCTGATCTGTTATTGTGTACACGACCCACTCACGGCAAGCTGCGGGCATTAATTATCACCAGAGACCTTAATTAAACTGAACAAGTCGGGACTCTGGCTTAAACACAAGCATTGTCCCAGCTAGTTATTTCTCACATTTGGCTGCGAAAACGGTGTATTTTGTGGCTAACAAACATAAACCACGTGGTTCTGTGCACACCACGCTGCTACTCCGCTTCAGAGCGCGTCCATGCTGTATTTATCCTCAAATTATTCCCCAATGTCGCTTATGTGTGCTGTGATTTGCACGACAAAAGAAAAGGTTAGATGAGACGAGTGTCACACACGGTGAAAGGGTTTGTTTTTGACGTACTCGTCTTGGGGGTTACCGATTTCGCTCACAGCCATCAGAAGTTATTGTGGGTAGTGCGGCCATGCTTGTGGCTTGTGCTAAAAGCGATGAGGGGTCTGGTATTTGTCTTCCGTTTATGGCGCCCCGTGTTTGTTCAGTCGTCGTGAAAATATACTGCTGTCTTAATGAGTGTCTCTGTTGGACGTGGTGGTAATTTTACTGTGATTTCCGTGCGTCTTGTGCGCGCCATCGAATCCCTTCCACTGCGTCTTTTCATCCCGCACCTCTGCCATGCTGCCTGCCGCATTGTTGTAATGGCGGAGGACACGAAAAGTCTGCTCGGAGCACGGTCGTCGTGTCGGGCCTTTAGGCACTGTGGTTATATCTACAGTGTTCATAAAACACGATTTCTTCTCATGTGTCAGTAAGGCAGGTGTTTGGCAGTAACCAACGGGCAGGAAAATTAAAAGTGGTGTTATTAATAAGGGGGTGTGTATGTCGCGGAAGGCCCGTCGATACGTCGTCCGCAGCCCGTTTGAAGAAGGAGGCGGAGGGATCTGCTGCTGTGCAGCTGCTGATGGTGACGCGCATTGGCATTCTGGGATATGTAGTTCGCTCTCCATACTTGATGTCTGCGGAGAATGGACTACTTTTATGAGTGTATTACAGGTGTGTTTTGGCAGAGACTGACTCTAGTAAATGTAATTAATCTCTCAGACCTATTGGTTCTATCATTAAAATCAATTATATTAAAGGTATGTGGGTGAAACTAATATGAATACCACCTGATAGTTGTGTGTTATCCACTTTATCAATACACCCGGTGCCTGGAACAATTATTTCATAATCTACTAATGCTCAAATTATTAATGAGATAAATTGATTATGAGAAGAAACATTAATTACAGGCTAAAACCTTCCCCACTCAGTGGGACTCTGGCCAGTTGTCAGTAGTTTTTGTGTGATATACTAAATCCTAGATCCAGTTTGTAATATTTTGGCAGGGGATGTATTTGTTGGATGTGCCACTGCAGTGTTGCTCTGTGCATGTGTGTGCACACTGCTTTTCTCATCTGTGTCTGCACAATTGTTCCCAGTGTTTGCACTGAGGCAGCTGAGTCAGTACAGATAAGCGCTTGGTTAGAAAGAGTCCAGTGATACTGACTGTGATGCAGAGGATGTTAAGTGAAGTTCACACAGAATTTTCCCTGTGTATTGCCACACAATTACGACACGTGGCATTAATAGCATGCTTTTTGATATAGGAGGCATCTTTTTCAGTGTATTTTAACATTGTACTTAAATGCATAATAAATACATCAACACTACAGTAAATAAGAAGCAGTCCCACAACTAAATTCTTTATTTTACAGAATCCTTTTTTTTGACAGGGTCATAAATCATGGTCATTAATCTCTAGTTTTAATGATGGTTCACTATATTTTAAATTTACTGCCTATCTTAAGTATTGGGTGTGTTTCAAATAGCAGTGTAGTTTTTATGATGTATAAAACTTATTTCTTTCTATAATATAAATCAATTATTAATTTGTTGTGATATAATATTTAATAATTTAAGGTCAGTTTACACAATTGTATTCATTCACATAAGAAGTAGTGTCGTGCCATGTTAGCAAGGGCAGAGGTTGGGGATGATGGCGGTGAGACATCAGGCTAGTGTTTCAAAAAATTTACTCGGCCAAGTAGAATCTCCCTGGGTTAGTACAGTTGGGTTAGACTCTTGTCTAGTCTTAGGGGGATCAGGACCCTGTTAGAACGGAGGGCTGAGTCTTAGATAAAACATGGGATTTAACAAGTCTTAATTTTATGATCTGCACAATTACAAACCCAATACAATTGAGGTGGTAAGAGACACAAAAGCTGTGTGACTACATACTGGAGTAGTTACTGATCCAGTTTTTCTTTCACAGATTGACTCACAGCAAAGCTTTCTTTTTGGAGTAAGCGTATTTTTATGCTTTTCGGTTGAAAGAAGTGAGAGTAGAAAGTAGAATGCATTTGACCGGTCTCACCAATATACACATGCAAAAGAATAGTCGTACTTAAAGTCATGTGGCTTCTTAGTATTTACTGTAGTGGGCTTTCAGTGGAATGATGATTGATTCTTACTCTTGGATCTGTCTTTGAATTAGGTCTAAATGATCCATTTGCAGCTTTTAAGTATTTCTCTCTTGTCCATTCTTCTTCCTGCAGTTTGGCCAACATTCCTCTTACACCAGAAACAGCCCGGGACCAGGAGAGGCGGATTCGTAGAGAGATTGCCAACAGTAATGAGCGTCGGCGTATGCAGAGCATCAATGCTGGATTCCAGTCCCTTAAAACACTCATCCCACACAGCGATGGAGAAAAACTCAGCAAGGTGGGTCACACAGATTTGGTTTGAATGATGAATTTAATGTTGCTTGTTTTCAGTTACATGAGGTTTGAATTGACATTCAAATCAGTGTTGTAATGCTTTGTTCTCTTCAGGCTGCCATCCTGCAGCAGACAGCAGAGTACATTTTTACTTTGGAGCAGGAGAAGACAAGGCTATTGCAGCAAAACAGTCAGCTCAAACGAATTATACAAGTAAAGTATCACCATGATGAGCCTGAAGTATAACTCAGTATCATTGCTTTCAGTAAATTATTGGAGGCATCTATTCATACCTGCTATTTGTAGATGTTTTCATTGTTTCTGTATGTGCACATCAGGAGTTGAGTGGCTCCTCACCCAAGAGAAGGCGTGCAGAGGAGAAGGATGAAGGGATCGGCTCCCCAGACATCCTGGAGGAGGAGAAGACTGAGGACCTACGGAGGGAGATGATCGAGCTCAGACAGCAGCTGGAAAAAGAACGCTCCGTCCGGATGATGCTGGAAGATCAGGTAACAAAGACTTTGCGTTCTCAGACAAACCAAAATTCTGTTGTGGAATTGGCTTTTTTATTTATGTTTTACTCCTCCCTTGTGTTTCAGATGCGTTCCTTGGATGCCCAGTTGTATCCTGAGAAACTGAAAGCAATTGCTCAACAAGTGCAAGATCAGCAAGCCCAAACACAGGGCCTTGTCCATTTGCAGCAGCAAAAGCACCTGGAGAGGGACCTTACTCCAGCTCACAGCCCAAAGGTTGGTAAAATGTTTACATGGTTGCAGTAATAACGTCTTAAATTCAACAGCCACTAGATTTAATGTCCACTAAACTCTTGAATTCAGCGTGCAGAAAAACAATTTTTTAGTGTTTGTTTTTTAAACTAAAAATGCCATAAATGTATCAGTTGTCATTTTCCCTGACTCTGTGTCTGTACTGTACATTTTATGGCATTTGAGTCAGTCGGTGTATTTTAAAACTGCCTCAGTGTTCTGTTGATGTAACACTGACACAGTTAAACTTGACAGTCCTTTCCATGTCACGAGTTAGAGCTGTCAACGACTAAGACACGTTTACAGTGTGTTAAATAAGCAGCTCACACATCTTTCTGCTCCGGTTGTCTCCTGGCCTGCCACCCGCAGTGTCCTGTTTCTGCAGGCTAGCCCTAAGTGAACATGATACCAAATCAATTGGCATGTCCATCCACTCCTCTAATGGCTGCTGGAAGTCAAAGATGATTGAGATGCTTTAGATGAGCCCTGCAACAGTTTGTGAATACCACGTGGAGCTATGACCTCAAATCAATGTCACTGTCTAATTTGACCCAGCAGCAATAAATTACTGCAGGTAAAATAAACCTGCATCTAGTTAATTTAAATAATAGATTCAGATGACATTTCAAAATATAAAATATTATGTTTGCTGCTGTTGAAAAGTCAGTTTACATGGTTAATGTAGTCTGACACTAGAGATGTACTCTACCACAATAACTGTTGCTACTTTAACCCTTTAAAGCCTGAATCATATTTGATACACACATTTTCTAGACCTTTAATTCATCAGTGGAATATTTTTTTTTATTTAAAAACATATTCTATACAAATATATAAAATAAAAGCACTGAAAGTTTAGTAGGAGACAGAAGGCCAGCCTCTGGGGTCCGTCAGAGGGGTCTTCCAAAACGACATCCTTCTAAACCTAGCTCAGTTTTTTTTATATTTTGTAAAGGCACGTTTTTAAACACTTTTGGAGCTAAGGAGTGATACACGGGATCTGTTCAACATTGAAATAAGTCTTATGTTCTGTATGTTTTTAATTCTGTATTAAAAAACAACAAGTTGCAACAAATTCCTGATGGATCAAATATGATACAAAACTAAAACTCTAATCCAATACACACTCCAGTTTCAAAGAATTATTATTTTCCAGGAATTTTTTTGATATTTCAGGCTTTACAAGGTTAATCAGGTCGTGCCAGAATTGGCTTTCTCTTTCCTTCTTCTGTCTTTGAGTCAGCATTTTTTAAGTCTTCCTCACGAAGTGAAAGAACAACCACTGAGCTGCAACTACACCCTGAAAATTGCAGTTTTTTACAGATGCACATCATCTTGCGTGGTGTTTTTTTTTTCAGCAAAACACAAGTACTGTGTTCTGTGCTCAGCACTGCCCAAGACGAGAGTGATCCATTTTAAAGAACAAGATAAACAACCCCCGATTGTAGGGTGATTGTGGAAGTGTCATACTTATCTCTAGTGTTGACACAGTCATGGGTTTAGGTCTAGTGTGATATTATTGTAGACATGCATCTCTGCCTCAGCCTGGCAAACTTTGAATTAGTTGGGTTGCATGAAAAACAAGTTTGTGTCAAAACAGCGGTAGAACCCACCGGAGATGCCTATTCTGAATGCACTTTATAGATTTGCAAATAATGGTTTGAAAATCCAATAAGATTGGCATATTGCACATGTTATTTAGAAAATGCGGTGTAGTTTTTGGTTTTATGGCTTATGTGGGTAAAATCTAAAATATCACCTTGTGATGATATTTTAGACTTGTGAATATTGTTCCTGAACATACGGATTGTGGCTCATCTCCTTTTGGTTAAGCTCATAGCCTAACTCCTGCCAATAGTGACAAAAGAAACTTGCTTCACAATATGCTTAATTTTAGGAGAATGTTCAGTGAGAAAAAAACGTAAGTGAGGAAAATTTAGATCTATGAGAGATTCTTAACATCTGGTCTCATTATAATTCAGTGTACAGCCCAGCTGTGCTTTTACTTTGTTGCTTGTTTGTGCCTTTGCATGTGTACTTTTTTTTTTCCCCCCCTAACCTTTATTTAAGTAGATAAAGACGCACTGAGATCGGGATCTCATTTACCCTCTTTATATTATTTTATTTATACAGGTTTCTGGGGTTAATAAAAGCAGAAGATTTTTTTTGGCTCACTGTGATGATGGAAAATCTGTTAAAACTGTTTATTCCACTAGGTGCTGGCCCCAGCCACCCCCCCTGCACCCACACACCATGCCACCGTCATCGTCCCTGCACCTGCCCAGCCTCCTCAGCCTCATCATGTCACCGTAGTAACCATGGGTCCAACCTCCGTTATCAATACAGTGTCCACATCTCGACAGAACCTGGACACAATTGTTCAAGTAAGACACAGTCTCAGTGAGAGCTTTTGTGGAGAAAATCCTGCTTGGGGGAGTTTAAAAAAAGTTTCTCAGATATGAACACTAGAGGGTGCTACAGTCACTTTGATTGCATCTTCCTCTGTCTCCAGGCAATCCAGCACATTGAAGGCACCCAGGGGAAGGAGGAGGAGCAGCGGAGGGCGGTCATCGTCACTTCGGGGCGCATTCTCTCCGATGCAGCGGGCTCAGACACAGCCTCAAACAGCGATGGGCCTGATGACTGTTCACTGCCCTGAGTTCATCTCTGATGTCTTGCATGCCGTACATACACATACACATGAATACAGAAGGCCCAAGCAGACCAGGGCTACAGGAGGCTACAGACCCAGAGCACTCTTGTTCAGTGGACATTAACAGGGCTGGTAGACAGATTAAAGCACTCTTTTTCTTTTCTTTTTTTAAATAAACACTTAACTTTTGTACCATGGTAGGCAGCCCCAATTGGTTTACACTCATATGCAGTCTCATCTGCATCATTTTTCTGCTTAAAACTTACTCTTGCTCTCTCACATACACAAACCCATGCCTGGTCATAGTCAGTAGAAAGGTTACTGGAGGTTTTGCTTCACTAAGAGAACTATTAATTTAATCTAAACTCATCACTAGCATCCCATTCCATACTGGATAAAAGCATATTGAATGTCTGCTAAACATCTGCATTTTTCATTTAGACTTTTTTTCTGTAATTGGCTCCGAAGTCTCGTGACTGGTCCAGGGCAAAGTCAATGAAGAGCCTGGCCATGTGGTGTCATTGCTACACAGTACCAGAGCAATTCTTTTTAAGGTGAACATTATTTACACTTCCTCCTTTGCTTGACCCAAATGAGCTGTTTTGGAGAGACACTGTGAGCTTACAAGTCTGTCCCTTAGTTCCACCAGTCAGACTTCTTTAAGAAAGAAAATATTTTATTTTACGTGTTCCTTTTCGTATCTGGTTACTCTCTTGACTCTTTCTAAGCTACCAATTAAATCGATTGTACTGGAAAATAAAACTCCATGTTGACAGAAGTTTGAAAGCTGTTTTCATGGCTGTAGGGTGCTTGCAGGCAATGAAGCTTTAGAGTAGCACGTGCACTCACCGGTTCACAACTCTATATTTTTGTTTTTGTTGCCATTTTTACTGGGCTGGGTTCCCAGTAATCCCATATATGTATTTGGCATGTTACTCATGGCCTGACAAAAATCAGTGCTCTGACACTTCTTGATACCCTCCCCTTAATCTTAAAGCGCCTGGCTCACTAAATAAGCTAATCTGTGGGTACTCTCGAGTGATTTCCATTGGTGTGTGTATGTGTGCATCCCTCTTATAGCATTTTGAATCAGCAGGGTTTAAGGGTTGCCGAGACTCTGGCAGTCTGCAGCAGCACTTCTTTTGCCTTGCACCACTCACACATACAAACATGACTGACAATCACTTGTTTGCTTAATTTTAAGGGCTTGCTTTATTAAGCCCAGTGTAGTTTCTTGCCCAAATGTTGGGACATGTATCAAAGCAGAGTATGCTTCAAATATGAGGAAATGCCCCATGAATATTTTGAATGTGCCGTGGAGGTGACTGGGTTGACCACACATACTCTATGCATTTCCGTTTCATATATCACTTATCCTTTCTGCTCTTTTTTGTCTAGTGTCATTTTCACATCTGCGCTTATTTTTTTCTTTTAAATGTTATTTTTCTTGGAATTGTTGGTTACCAGCCAGATAGACATTATGGCATGTAGCAGAGAGAGGCAGCAACTTGCCTTACTAATAACCCATGGGTGCAGGGAGGCACTGTAAAGCCAGCCTTAATACAAGCCCTGGGGTCTGACAGACTTACCTGAACACTTCATGTAGGATTTTTGGTGACCGCTGGATTCCCTCTGGTTTCACTTCGCCATTCCGAACAGGCTTGTAAACACCCTGGGTGTGTTGAAACATGCTTCCCTAGTTATATGTCCGAGTTGTGTTTCTTTTAATATGTTAAAAAAGAACATGTTGCTGTTATTCTAATTGCAATCAAGTGCTCCTACTCTTTTTAAGGTTTGTTTGTGCCCAAAATTGTCAGAATGAGTATGAATATATAAATTCAACCATTGGTTTTATTTAGATATGATGTTGGCTGTTGTTGCCCCCTTTCTGTGCACTATTGTCCCAAAATGTGTGGAAGAAATTTCCACAATTTCAATGTTGACATTCCATAGAATTTGATCATCTGCCCTACACATTTTTATGATTACAGGTTATATATCAAAAGGTAAACCTGGTATATTAGAGATTAGTGATGATTGAGGCTTTTGGCACATTGCTTCTACATGTAAATTGCATTTTGTTTAAACTCATTGTCCTTTACATCAATGCATAGATGGAGCTGCTGGACAGATAATGTGTTTGACAGAGCACACCTCATCTATGATTTAGGTCATGGAATTGCCCTTTAAAAATATTGATGTCATCTGCACTGAATTGAAAGACATGTCGGTCAAACAAAATCATGGGATACTTTCCCAGTACTTATCAGTACAGTATAGTAAGGAGATTCCTGGGTGCTGAAAAGTGGCTCGTGTGCTCTACTGAATGTAGGGCTCTTGCTTTTTCCTCTTGAGTATCTGCTCTTGATTTGTTTTGTGGGTCATAATTCAGAGCAGTTTTCGTTCCATCTGTTTAAAGCTCTGTTTTTTGTGTCATGAAATGTTAAGTGGACATATCAGATAAATAGGGTGGGACTGGGGATCAATAAATGGGGTCAAGATTATGAAGCACTTACTGTACTATATTGGAGTTTGTCTCTTTGTGCTATAAGAGGGGCATCTCCTCAGCTGAAGCTCTTGAGGTTATGAGTAAAAACCGCACAGCTGTGTATCCCCCTTTCCTTCCACATCTAGTCTCCTATATTTTGTCCTGCTTACCCCTTTATAAACATTTTTCATTTTTGCAAATTTTTATGCTGTTTATCTGTTGTCCTTATCTCTTGTCAGCCTTCACGTTGCAGCTCCTCTCTGTATCCTTTTGTCTGTTTTCTGTACTTTTTTCCGTTGGACCTGTCAGTGCACATGGTCATCAAGAAGCTATTTTGTTTTTTTAAAGAAATGTTTTGGGGATAAAGAGGCTTGTGCCTTTGTAAAGACAGAATAATAAAGTTTGTACTTTGTTTTTTACACACTGGGTTTTGTGTGATGTGTTTTTCAAAGTTTAATCTTGGCAACAGTAATTGGTACATAATGCACTGAATTATCTTCTTTGGTTGTGGTTGGCTCTGTGGTCGATGCATCAGTATCCTGTCCTGATTGATAGTCGAGACGCTGAAGCCCCCTCACCCTCATTCATTCATTGCTAAATTAAGATCAGCCACATTGTCTGACAGTTAAATCTCCACCAGGGACAGTAAGTGGTGTCTTTTTCCATCATTGTCCTGACATGTACAGTATTTATATATTGCTATTCACACTATTGCATAATACTTAGAGGTCTAGCCTGGTAATAACGTAGACAAACCACTGTTGACAGTATTATTAATTTCCTTCATGACTGAAGAAGAAGAAGTAAAGAAAAGAAAGCTTGCACACATGCAATTAACTGTTGATACAATGCAAAGCTTAGCTTTGGGACACTGAGATTCTGCTTTTTAACATGCTACTATAATCTGTACATTTGTGTGCCAAAGCCACAGGTGGGTAGGACTTAAGTACATTTACTCCTTTATATGTACTTGAGCAGTTTTTCCCATAAAATGTAGTTCAGAGAGTAGTTACAGTAGTAGCAGTTACAAAATACAGTACAGTACTTCTTACTCTTAGTCACATTTGGGATAAAAGAAGTACTTCCACTCAATTACATTTTGCTCTGCCTCAATGAGTAGAATTGGAAAAAATAAATATTTACAAAGTACAGTGGTCCCTCAGATAACGACGATAATCCGTTCCGGAGTCACGGCCTTTATGTGAATCAGTTGTTATCCGATGCAACTTTTTCCATAAAAATACATGTAAAATCAATTAATCCGTTCTGGACCCACGACA
>JAQQAE010015857.1:0-11927 GCA_029823295.1 Pseudamia nigra
GATGCGAGCTGGGCATGGGAAGACGGAATCGCTCCAAAGGCTGTCATGAATAAACGCCCGTTCCAAAGAACTACCTGAGTCTGTCATGAAGAGAGTTACACTGTGTTAGAAACATATTCAGCTGTTTCCACAGGTGTCTCAGTGCCTGTTGGTTTTATTGTAAATGAGTGACTTCTGTCCACACCCCTTTTTTGTCGGTGACATGGCTACCATTATATCTCAGTTGGTCGCAAATTATGTAGTTTAAAAATATATACACTATCGCTTTTGATTGCTTTAAATACTGTTTTATACCTTTGACTGAAAGATGACATTTTAGTTTATAGTATTTTTTTTTGTTACATTTATTGTATGTTTTGTTTTTGTTTTGATTGTTTTGTTAATTGTTTCAATTATTTTGTTGGCAGTACATTTTCGTCATTTATGTTTTTTTTTAATTGTTTTTCTCATTTTGTTGATTATTTCATTATTTTTTTGTTAAATGTTTTTGAATTCCATAACACTTGGGTTTGAATAACAAAAAAAGGATCACAGCTCGGTGACCGTTTGACAAATGTGGGTGACAGGGAAAGACCAGATGGAGAACGGCTGATATCGATGCCCGTGTAGGATCCAGGATTATTCTGGTGGTCCTGGAGGGTTGCCTAAGGCCTATCAGTTTATATTTGCGACATCACAAAAACATTGAAATCAACAAGACTAATGTTAGGCCCAGTTGAAGTTAAAAAAGCTGCAGTGTGTGCTTTCTGTGTCGAGAACCCCCAGACCTGTTTTATAATGGAAAAAGAAATAATATGGCATCATTTCTTTCCATACGCTTCCTATTCCAGCTAACATCAGAAAGATTTTTCCAGTGTTAAGTGCACAAAGGATATTTAGTCAGGACATGTGTCTAACCAACGCATTGTTTGGCATGCTGAGCTGAATCCAGTTAATACCACAGCTCTTCACAGTTTCCAGTCAATTCATTTGTCAAGAGTATGAGTCAATAGGGGCTTTGAGTCACTGGCTTCGATGCCGCACGTCAGCTGGGATGCAGCGCCCAATAGTGTTTGTCAGTCTAGTTTCTTCATCCGTGTGACAGACGCTTCTAGAATTTGCAGGACTATAGGTTTTACATACGGACACACCTATATACGCTGTTCTGTTAATAATCCAGCAGGAGCATTAGCAGACAAACACCCGATTACACTGTGGGCCTGCATCAAGACAGTCTCTGCAAAGACTGAAGTGAATATCCACACAAAGGAACATCTTAATTGAAGTTACTAATTTGCTTCCATTATCTTATGAAATCTGATTAGTGGATTGTGTGCACCATTGTTTTGTTTTGCACGTTATCTTTGTTATTCAAGGCCAGGCTTTCAGTGTGTTGCAAAAAGAAATGAGGCATCACAGTTTACGCTTTGAACGTGTTTTTGTCTTTGTTTTCTTAGAATTACTGTGATAAATTCACTGTAAATTTAATGAATCTGATGAAGAATGGAAAAAAGCGTTTGGAAATGTGTTTGTCGGGGCTTTTCAGTTTAGTAGACTGTATATCTCCAGATTGTGTCCAGGGCCTTAATTTACCTCAGCTGCAGAAGGCACCATGCTTTTATTTGAGGCAGGCTTTTGTTAGAGATAGGCCTGTCTTTCAAATGTTCTCTGTCAAATTTTCTTTGCAAAATTTGAATAAGGCTTGTATTAGAGTCTTTATTCCTTATTTCCCTGCTAAATAAATACAAGTGGTCCTATTCATCTCAAAGCTTGTTTTTAACTGCACACATAAGTTAAGCCACCTCATGTTACAAACCATTCCTTGCTTGCCAGGGTTTTTATTTTCCTTTGAAAAAGACAGATATTCATTTCCCAAGCCCACATCCATGTTGTTGTCCACGTCCGTATGCCAAGCATGTCTTGCGTGATATCTTGAAAGTGTCTAATCTAATTTAGTCAGAACTTGCCATGGTTATTGATCACTACAATATTGCCACTCTGTGAGTGGTGTTACTGCTGTTTGTAACAAGAATAGACTTTCAAAAATGACTCAAAATTCTGCCATGTGGCTGCCTTTTTTCTGCGGATACCTTGCAGTTGAGGTTGATTGAACAGCCACTCATTGTGTTGGCATTAACTTCATGTTGTGATGTAAAATTTTGCAAGTTGTCAAACTCAGACAGAAACACCAGCAATGACAGAAATCAGACAATTACACTTCAGATCAGTGATTTACCACAACAAACTGTTAAAGTAGCCCCATCATGTTGTTGCAGGTATTGAATTAAAATAATAGGAATGATCATGTCAACACGGTATCAAAGACAAAAGAGGTTTATTCATATAGCAGTTTTTACTGATACTGTTCATGTTGACTCCACTCACAGCTGTTATTAAAGACTTGCATAATCTCTAATTGAATACTAGCTTTTATTTGAGAAAGGGCAGCTGTGGCTCAGTAGGCAGTGTGTCATTCATGAACCGGATAGTTGCTGGTTTGATCCTCCTCATGCCTGCAGTCCAGAGCGTCCTTGAGCAAGACACTGACTGTTCACTGGTGTATGTGCAAATAGGTGAATGGAATGCAGTGTAACGAGTAGAAAAGCGCTACATAAGTGCAAGACCATTTGCCAAGTCCCAACACTTCTGGTTTTGGGATGTGCAAAGTCAGTGTAACTGTCTGTAGCTCAACATGAAACATGAACAGACATGTAATCATTTGCACCTCTCACTACTTTATTTTTGATGAACAAGGTTAAATTTGACAATGTAGGGCAAATAGCTATGGCTGATATTTTACTTTTGCTGATGTTTTACTATTTTGTGACAAACTGCAACGTGCAAAATTGTTTTCCAATTGACAAAAACTGTACATGTAAGAAGGCAGGGGAAGTAAGTGGGTAGGACTTAAGCTGTCTTGTATGTGTTTCATTGATTTATGTGTTTTTGAATGGCACATCATCATTTAATTTGATACACATATAGAAAAATGTAGAAGAAAAGTATCTGAGTCACTTTGAATTGGGGCTTGATTTCCATGAATACCTTGTGATGCTCCTTCAAAGGCTGCCATGCTCCAGTCTTGATGATGCAGTGACCCAAGTATTATCCATACATAACCTTGTGATTTCCCTGTATTACTTTTTCTGTCCCTCGCTCTATCTGATCCTCATCTTTCTCCTCTTTTTCTAGAAGATTCTGAGGCGAGTTCAGGCCGGGACACCCCTGCCAGTAGTTCGTCTCGACAGGGAACAGGCGATCAGCCAGAGGAGAAGGGAGGCAAGAAAGACAAAAAGAAGAAGGTGAAGCCAAAGAAGAAAGAAAAGAACAAGAAAGTAAAGGAAAAGGAAAATAAAAAGAAAGCGGAAGAGCCTGAAGAGACGGAAAAGAAGAGTAAAAAGATCGGGTTTGGTTTGCTGAGGTGAGCGTATGATGAATGGTGTTTGTATGAAAGAAGATGAAAGATGAGGTGATTGCTTTCTGTTGGTCTGTAACTTGATTTGTTTCTTTTTGAAATATTTGAGGTTTCTATCATGACGTAGGCATTTTTGTTATAAAATCAGGAATATTATTGAGGGGTTATTTTTCTGCAAGTTTGAAAATCATAATGGCCACGCACAGTCCTTCAAACACCATTTTATTGTGTTTTTCCAGAGTGTGAGTAGAAGGAATACACCCAAAGATGCATGAATAAATCAGTAAAATATTGACAGTTTGCTTTAGTGCAGTAAGTAATTAAGATTACATGTCATACGACTAGCAGCTGCATTTAGCTGATTAAAAATAATGCAACGTTGCTACTTAATTTGTCATTCACTGCAGTCAGCGTCTGAAGCTGCTGCCTGACTGCTGAAAAAGGCCAATACCAGCTAGTCTGTAGACAAGAATAATGTGGCTACACTGGTCCAGAGAATAAGGCAACGTCTCATACCGACGTCTTTTCATACACTGTATATATTTTTTTCATTCATGATTGGTAGTTTACAAACCATGCAGATGCAAAGACACTGAAAACAACCAAAAATACAAAATTTACTATTAGATAACAGTCTGTGTATTCAGTCCAACATTCAAACAAAGCTTACAATCTAAAAGTCTTCCAATAAAAACAAAGTGCATTAACATGACCAAGATCCACAATTGTGCATCTTCACCAACAATTAAAAAGTTAAATATTCACTGTTTTATGCCCCTTGGACATGTGTAAAATTACAGTTGAGTAGATTCTACATCGTCTGACTGCTTCCACTGTGGGCTTTTACCCACAATACCCTTTACACCTTTCTGGTCACGTAGCCCACATACAAAACACCACGCACAAAAGCTCACAAAATTAACATTACAATATTTTCCTATGGTGTGTTTTCAACCCATCCATACATTTTCCTATTTTTATTATTGAAATGATGTCTCCTCCACCATGATGCATGCACTCTTTTACCTTGTTAGTGTTGGGCTAATTTCTTTCACCTACTACAGCACAGACCACAACAATAGTCAATAACAAGCCAGTGCATTAGCAACCTAGAGGTAAAGTTGCGTGACAGTGCTGCAAAACTGTGCTGCAAATTTGTACATAGCCTGATGTTATATTAACCGAGGGCAGACAAACTCACCATATGTTCATCGATTACAGCAACACTACCACTGCTTCTCTATTTATCTTTTTACATGCTCTTCCACTTATGGGCCAGGATTTTGGAGCTCTAGTGCATCCGCAGAACACCTTGTCCTCTTCCAGTGCTATTGGTTTGTATGCATGCAGGCGTAGATTGACTTTCAATCGCACAACCTCGGTGTGTTAGTTCAGTTTCAGTTGAGTTGACATGTTTACATGTACAGTCAAAGTCCAGTTTTAGTTGGACTAACGGAATAATTTGGTTTTTAAGTGTCATGTAAACGTACAGATTGTGTTTCCTGTGCACTTCGAAAGTATTGTTGACTGGGTTGATTTCACCAAACAATCAAACCTCTCCTCTCAGCAAACTTTCCCTTATATTATTAAAATGCACTTTACACTCCTAACCTAATGTAGGAAAAACTCCGTTGCACATTCTGTTATTGTTACTTTGACAATTGGGGACCTGGAAAAACAGTTCCACAACACATTTTAGGTCTCAACCTAAGGTTGAGAAAAGTAGATACTGTAAAAGATCAAAAAAGAACCTTAGACACGGACACCAAGCACTCTTCAAACGCTTCATACACTTCCTCACGTCACTCCAATAGTGCTGTGCAAAATTTCCTAAGAGGTTCTGAATTGTTTTCTTGTTATTTACTGGAGCACTATATCTTCATTGATACTGTGAACAGAGACTTTTCTGATTCTCAGTTTGAACTTTCTACCCTAATTCCCACCTAATATGAGGCTGTATTCAAATGGAGTTTCACATGACTGTTCCATAGATACAGATCTTTAGCAAAACACTTATGTGCAATTTCATCTACAAAATACACCCTTTCAAAACCCACTTACAAAAGCAGCCTGCTGAACACAGAAAAACACTTCCAGATTTCAAAGTCACACTTTATCACAGCGATTATATCCCAGAATGGCATGTTATTTAAAATGAAATATCGGGCAATTATGTTAATTTGCACTAATTTTACTTCACTACTTAGGTTCAATGCCCTCTCTTTAGAAGTCTCCACCTCATGGGGACCTCTTTTCCACCTTGTTTTCCTCATTCTCAACTTTCTCTGCTTCTTAGCCACGGAGAGCTGAACTGTTCCTGTCATGAAGTTAAAGTGACACCTTTGTTGTGCAGTTCGCTGTATGAATGGGTGTTTAAACAGGAACATGTTCATAATTCTCTCAAATTATGTGCGGACATTTAAATGGATGGAGGATGCCCCCTCCTTTCTTTCATTTTTTTTACTTTTGATTCTGCTGGTGTCAACCCTTTAACCGTTTCTCCCTATGACTATGCAAAATGTAGAGGTCATTTTATGAATTATTCAAACCTTTTTTATCATTGTGCAAAATAAATTTGCTGTGCTACGCCTACAACAAGAAATCTATACGCACAATCACACTGCATGCATTCAGGGATATACGTCTAGCATTTTATATATACTCATGTATGCGATTTCTGTGTACATGAAGAGTTTTACATAGTCTAAAATTCAATCATCAGAGTTGTGGGCCTTACCTGTGCCTCAGTTCAGAGTCTAACTCCACCCTGTACCCGGGTCCAGAAAGTGATACAGATTCAGAACGAGGAGAGCTGGGTGATTAATGTCTGACCGTCCAGGTGTGGATGGGAGACGGGATTCATGGACATAAGATGAAGAGGGTCACATATATTTATACAGCATGAGGAAATAAACAGAATAGTTTCAGATTTGTACTGGTTTTACCACATAGAACAGTTCTGATTACAAATATGATGTTTGTGTTAGTGTCTGCTCCATTTTTTAATTTTTTGTCAGGTTTTCTAGAGAGTATATAGTCCTTTCCCACACAGAACTCAAAACCTGAGGTACCCTTATACCTACTGAATTACGCTGATAAAAAGAGTGATTCTGCAGTCTGTGTTGTGTCATTGCGTTTTTTTAATACATTATTTTACACTCAAATCAGCAAAACAAATTAACCAGTGATGGCACTGACTTAGCCTTGTAAACTCACTGCCTCCTGCGGTTTGGAGCAGTTGACCTGTTGTAACGTGAATGAGGTTTGGCATAGTCAAAGGGAATAACAGGTGGACTGTTCAGCTCGAGTGGGAGTTTTTTTCAGCAGACCATAGAGGTGTCCAAAAAGTCCGTCTTTGTGTCATCATCAAGGTGGGAAGGATCGGAAAGATTTTGAGACAAGAAGTGGTAAGATGAGCTGTTTTTTCACCTAGAAAATGCTGACTTGTATATATACCAGTATATATTTGTTGATTTTTCTGCATCTTGTTGATGCGTTTCACTACACCTAAGTCACACTATTCCATTCATAGCTCATATAACAAGCTTTAGTGTTTAGCACGGCTTTAAACAATACAATAAATACAGTTTTGACAGGGATTGGAATATGAAATGAACATCACTTTTATAGATTTGCTCGTCTTAAATGGTCCCCTTGTGAAAGACCAGCCACCTCTGACTGCAACTAAAAGCACTATACTGTATGCTTCTTAAGGTGAAAATGTTTGCACAGTTTGCCTTGTTGTAAAAAATGCAACACAACACAGGAAGAGTCTTTGCTCAGCTCTTAGAATGAGACAATATTTTTATTTGAGGAGGATGGGACAAAATTGGTACCGCTAACGCCAAAAGAACGTGCAGATGGTGTCGAGATTCTACATCACACACAACACAATATCTTTCCATTCATTCCTTTACTCCTTCATTTTCATTTGCTAACGTAGCAATGGCTTAAGTGCCTCAAAGTGCATAAAACATTACCCTCAAACTTTTCTTTCTCTTCTCTTCTTCACCCCCTCACAACTCCATTTGATTTTAGGCTGATTATCTCCAGTTGAATCTAATTTAGACTTTCCTCTTATGCATCTTCCATCTATGCTTGTTCCATTCATCCACCCACCAATTCCCCCATCACTTCATGTCTTAAATGCTTGAAGATACCATATATAATATATCAATGATATTTTTAGACCTTTTTTACACCCCACCTCCCACCTCTATAAGAGGGTTTTGATTGGAGCCCAGTGATAATTTCGTCCTGTTCCTCCCTCTTTTCCATGTAGCCATACTGAAGCCCTCCCTTCGCATCCTGGTTCTTTAGACAATTTCATTTTTTTTCCCTCCTCATGCACTCCCATCCTGCAGCTCTGACTTTCTTTCTGTAGCAGATGATTGCATGTCATGGTGATAGACCGAAAACACAAATTGGTGCCATTTAGTTATGTTCAGTCTGGGCTTAGCTGCTGATTGGTCACATTCATCAAAGGCCAACTTTGATTGGCTTCATATTGCTTTAGAAGACATTTCAGTCTTATATACTGTCTATTTGGCACACAAGATCTTTGAATTACACACTGTCATTTCACCCCAAGTGCATTTATGTTTTATAGTATTAGTGTGTCTATGTATTTTCTCATAACCTGTGCTCGTCTGTCTTTTTTTCATTTATTTTGCCACATTTTCATCTTCATCACTATACGAACATATGTGATAAATGATTTATAAAAGAGTGACAGGAGCACAGTGACTTAGAAGAATGTATTGGCTGTACATTCACACTGTTAGGCCAAACAGATGAAGCTCCATCTACCGTCAGATTAACTGGTGTCACGTTGGGGTTAGATAGTAGAGGAAGCA
The DNA here is from genome assembly GCA_029823295.1 of Pseudamia nigra. NCBI lineage: Eukaryota > Metazoa > Chordata > Actinopteri > Kurtiformes > Apogonidae > Pseudamia > Pseudamia nigra. The sequence continues at coordinate 8,251 of JAQQAE010015857.1, forward strand.
GAGGAGTGTGAAGAAAATGTGGTGGATGAAAAACTTGCAAAAAATGGACAGAACTTCTGTTAATGTCACAAATCTGGTCTCAAATAATATCTGAAGGTAGACACTAACAAATAAATACTGAGTCTCAAAAACTGAACAGCTAAAAAATGTCATTATGCTCGTAAAGTACCATGTTCACTTTAATGTTTCACTTTTAAGTTTTTTGCTGGTGTTAGTTTTGCTAGTATGCATTCACAACTTTATGAATTGTCATGACTTTTTTTTTCTTTCAGAGGACTGTATAGATTATTCAGTTTTGGTTGTTCGAGGTCAGGGGTCTGCAACCTGTGGGTCACGTGGCTTTTTCCACTGACAGAATTAACATATTATAATAAATCAAAATAGGCAAAAATGAGCACAATAAGCAGAAAATGAACACAAAAAAAAATCTGATGCAAGTAATCTACAAATTGAACAAGCCCATCAAGAAAATTAACAAAATTGAACAGTATAATTAATTAAATAATGGAAATTGAATGGAAAAACTCATATAATGAACCAAAACAGCAAAATTCTGAACAAAATTATGAAAATATAAAATTTCATAAGGTTGAGACAAACCTCAGGAAAATAATCAGCCAAAACATAATAAATCAACTGAAAGAAAATGAATAAAAGATTAACAAAATAGCCAACAAAGTGTACAAAATGGTGAGGAAAATGAATATAAATGAGACAATTAATAAAAAGAACCAAAAGTAATGAACAAAATAGTCCACGGAAATCAACAAAATCCACAAAAATAATCTGGGAAATGAGACAAAGAATAGATAAAATCTCAATGAAAACCTACCTAATATGATTTCAAAATTCACCACATACTGTATGTCTCAAATGCATGGAGTTGATGCAAAAATTTTTAAAATTGATAAAAATTGTTTGGTGCCCAGCTCAGTAAGATAGTTTCCTAATAACACTCCATGTGGTACGTGATGAAGATGCTGCCATTGAAACTGTGGAACAAAATGTCTCATTATGTTTCACTCAATAAACAGGTGAATTGAGACATTTGTCATGATTATCCAACATCATTCATTTGCTCAAATAATCACAGCAATGTGATACTTGTAACTTTTGCCATCATCGGTACCGAACAATACAGTCTCACATTACAGAGGGTGTTTACATTGTTTACACCTATAAATAATTCATCTCATTGTGTAACAAGCTACATTTAATAAGCTGCATTTATTTTTTGCATATAATGAGGCTGATGGTAACTGATGTGTATACAGGCATTTTCTTTCTTGTTTTATTTGTGATGGAAATGACAAAAATAAAGAAATAAATTGTGATTATGGCCATGTGAAATTCAGCTATTCACATCAAGAAACAGAGAGAGATGAGGTTGTAAAAGACCTTCTTGTAATTACTGTGTTATTGACCGTCGAGGCTGACAAAGTCGGACTCTCAAGTGTTTGTTGAAAATACTTCTGATCATGGACAGCTGGGTCTGTCATCTGAACCACTGCCAAATGGAAATGTCAATCATCTGTTTGCGTGGGTGTATGTGGGTGCGCTTGTATATGCATGTGACTGCACAGTGGTAACCATTCTGACATCATGAATATTAATGTAGTGATTAAACATGATTGGACACACAGTCAGATGGTTTGTCATTTAGTAGCTGGCCTGTGGTTACTGTGACTCATCCAGAGAGTCTGTTTCTGTGTGTGTTTGGTGTTCTCCCTGGTGGGGACTGCAAATGCATGCTGACCCCCCAGGGACAAAAACTGAAGTCCATATGAGTAGAGATCATGTCTCAAAGTTTGATAGTTTTAATGTTAAGGTAACAGTTTGGTATAAATGCCATTAAATAGCAGGAACATGATGAACAAATGCCTCAAAGCCACAAACTGTTGTCCTGTTAATATTTTTCATCAAAATTAGTCATTCATCAGTATCCCACACAAACAAGGGCAAAATAGATTTCTGCCAGCTCGTTCATTTGAAAAGGTGATGAGTCATCATCATCTGGAGCACTTGTAAAGCATAGACTACAGATATTAGTGGGCCAGTGTCACCTGTTGGTCTAAACTGCAGTTGTCAGGGCAGCCTGTTTGCGATCTTCTGGTTGCCATGTTGGAGCAAAAAAGTCTGAGGTGACATTATTTGGAGGACAAGCGGTCAGAAGCTATGAAAGCTAGCTGACTGACTTGGTAAATCTTTAAATGAGGGATGAAGAGTTGAAAAAAGATTAAAAATCAATTAATTCATGTGACTTTTGTGTCAGTCTATAAATTAATGTTCACTCTTGTTTTACTGCAGTCTGGATCAGGTGTCTCACGCTTGCTATTTCCCAACAAAAGAAAAACGAGTCCACCACTGTGAGGCATGCAGCGAGATGAGAATGCCTCTGCTGAAACCAACAAATGTATGCTAAGATAGATGTCCAAACGTATGTGGAGCACCTTCAAAGATGAATAAACAACAGAGAAGTGCAGTGCAAACTTGGCCGTGTGAGGCTAGGTCATCAAAAACTTACCTCAGCCATACACAACGAAGCGGCAGAGGATCAATCCGCAGGTCAGCCTTCGATCAATTTTGTTCAGAGTAGCTGTTAAACAAAGCCTCACGTGGCAGACATCAAAACCTATTCACCTTGATATCTTGGTAACGAACACCAAATTTAAAGATGGCACGTCAAATCAGTTCAAGTCTAAGTCTTTCGGAACCAGGACGACTTTTGGCGAAACAATGGTCATGACTGGTATTATATCTTTAAGTTTCTTACACATTTCCCTCACTTCAGAGACTCAGTCGTTGCCATAGACTTTACATACAGTATTAGTGGACAAAGTGACCATATCATAACCTATTGGTTTCTGAACGGTCATTTTGAGCCCAACTGGGTTGTCACTTCCTGGATGACATTTTGGAGCCAAAAACAGGATGTAACCATATTTGGATGAATGGCGGCAGAGCTATTGGAGCATAGTATGTCAGGGGGAAGTCAATGCTAACTGCTGGTGTACTGACATGGTAAAACTTCACAAAGCATCATCAAACAAAATCATGTTATGGTGTTGTCAGTGTAAACACTTAGCCACGACAGCAGTCAGGCGTATCTCAAGTAAAACTATGCTCTGTTGAATAAAAAGAAGTTGTCAAATTTTGACTTTGCTAGTGAGTCGAGTTACCATAGTGACATGTCAATCAAACCCTAGCACAGCAATGCTGTGCTAGGGTTTGATTGACAATTCAATTTTATTTGTATAGTGCCAATCACTGGAGCTTCTTGGAGCCCAGTGAACAGTGCCCCATTGGCCAATGGTAGTATTACAACTTTAAGTTACTTTTGCATCGGCCTCACTGAACAGCATTGGTCCTTGCCCACTAGCATGAAGATGATGTGTCCCAAAATATCTGTTTTATTGTGTTATGTAAAAAGCTTATTTGATTAATACAGCATGACATAAGTGAAAGAAAACAAGCAAATAACGTTAAACATTGTGGGGAAGTCTGGCCAGAGGGTCAAAATAGGAGGCAGAAAAACATTGTTCTTCTAAAAAAGGTGATTTATTTTACAAGTGGAGTCACCGTGCAAAAAGTGGAAAAAATGTACACAAATCAAATATACAAGAACTCATCAGTTAACATTGCTTAACTTAAAGAAACTAAACTCATAACAACAAAAA
>JAQQAE010015858.1:0-11927 GCA_029823295.1 Pseudamia nigra
GATAGGGTGAGATGGAGGCAGATGATTCGCTGTGGCGACCCCTAAAGGGAACAGCCGAAAGGAAAAGAAGAAGAAGAGAGTCAAGCTATCAGGCTACAGTGACTATACAAATCCATAAATGATGCTTGCAATGGCAGCTATAAATTTCATTAAGAGTTAAAAACAGAGGCCAAGGCTGGCAACAAGTGATGTTGTTTAAAGAAGTGGTGTGTGGAGTTACTGGAGACAGGCTCAGTGTTGTGGTAGCTCTGCATCATGTTGAAGCTTAACTGCAGAGTGCGGCATGTCCTGCACATCTGAACTGTTCACCATGTTTTCCTGACAACAGCAAACTGATTTAGACAACAGAAAGATTTCTAGGTCTTTCTAGGTCACAGAAGATACATGCATGTTGCATGTGTTAAGAACCATAAGAGATTGTCACAGTGCTCATCCATGCAGCACTGAACTGTGTTTGACTTACAACATTCCCTTTTACTTCACACTCTGACATACGTTCTTATCATAATCCTCCACCACAGTCACTCACTGTTGCTGGCTAGCCATTCGTTGAGGTCTATCTCTCTGGGCAGCACCACCAACTCCTTGAGGTCGAAGTCCACCACGCGGATTTTTGTGTACTCCGGCTCTAGGTATTGCTTCTTCTCTTCTGCCGGAGGCTTCTTTCCATTTGGCTTCGTCTTCGACTTCCTGCAACACAGAAGGAGGAAGAAATGCAAAAAATAAAATGCTGTAATAAGATATAGGAAGCGACTGATTAATTCTTACTAAAGGTGTTTTAAGAGCAAAGCAATATGTACATCTTCTATTCAAATATCACTTTGTGACAATGAATAAATGCACTTTTACTAAAGTACTGTACTTAAACTTTTACTTTTCAGTTGCATTTTATGCTACTTTATTTCTCCTACAGCACATCTTGGACACAAAATATTATTCTTTTATTCCAACAAACATTTGTGTAACATGCCTACCAATATACAAAGACTAACATTCATAAACCATAAGACCAAACTGCTCTCAATGTAGTGATTATAAGAAGAATTCTTTCGTAAAACATATCAAAAGGAAATATTTTACATAGGACTTTTAATAAGCATTTCTCCACTGTGGTATTTCTACTTTTTATACATAAAAGTACTTATATTCAACCTCTGGCTGAGGGATTGTTTTTGCTGGAATTACTGTACTGTAAAAACATACATCATCCACTGCAATGTAAAGTGTAATGGCTGAATGTCGTGCCAGAGCTGAATGCAGATAACAAATCTGTACAAGTCAGTTCTAAAGAAAAATTCCACAAGTCAGTGCCGGGTATGTGGTATGCATTAAATTCACTGCAATGTAAGGCTTTTAATCAGTTAACACAAGTCACAGAATGTCTGAAGAAATCAAAACCTTTAGTGAATTCTATGACACTGGACCCCGTAAACAGCCCAAACAAAGCTTCTCCTGTCTTTTTCCCTGACCCCCCAGCTCTGACCTCATCTTAGCTCTATAGTTTCTACCCAGACAGCCGTCCCCAGCGCCTTGTACTTCCACTGCTAGTTTTAGCAGTGGGATGTCATATCACACTCTTCCTGCACTTCCACGACCCTCCTTCCCCAAGTCCCATGCCTCTGTATCAGCAGAGGCAGTGCAATCTGGGGTCAAAGGTTGAAAAGCTTCATACATGAGCGTGACCAATAAACAGAGCCACTTGTCTGGGATGGACAGCCTTGTGTAATCCCATCACAAATGGCAACATTTCTGCAATCTTCTTCAGTTAAATGGATTCAGGTTGAGCTTTACACTGACATCTTTATTCTGGATAATTACAAACCTGTGAAGAGACAACTGGATCAGTCTTAGTTGAAGTTTAAGGAGTATCCCAGCTTGTAATGGCTACGTCCGTTCCAAACTTTTCCCTACATGTTTATCCCACTAATGCTTGGCCCAGCTACTGTTATTCGGGTTGCTTAAGGACAAGGGAGTTTCAATTTGCTCCCTGAATTTATTGTGCTTTTGCTGACCCTCATTTCCGCCATCCCGCACTTTCCTGTGTACCTCCAGCTCTTGTTCCTCTTTTCTCCACACCCACAGTCTAAACACAATGATCCACCCATGTGCTCTTGGCTTTCATTTCCCCCTTTCCTTCCCAGTCACGCTCCCCAATATACCATTCTTGTAAGACGCCAGCTCCTGCAGTCAGATCTAACAGCAGTGATCACAAACATTATTTTCCAGCAGCAGTTTCACATCACACAGGAGGAAAAAACAATGTCTGAAAGCTTTCACTGTAATATGTAAAATGTAGAGAACTACAGAAAACAAAAGCCAGCCTGGGTGCAGAGGAAGAAAAGGGAATAGGAGGTAGTGATAGATTGACACAAGCCCGGCTGATATCCATGGGAACTAAGAAACACTTAGAAAACATGACAGGACTGTGGAGCATGAGGCCTCTGGCCAGATCACAGTGTTCAAAAGCCCTTCTGCAGTTTAATTCCCCTCTCCAGAAAGCACTGCCCTGCTTTCCACTTCAGAAAACGGGGAGGGAGGCATGTCAACACGTGGATGCACAGTCTGTGCTTTAAGATCTCAGCCTGCAGGTTTTTACTCTGTGACAATTAAAGAGTCCTGTTTTCATGAGTCTGTCTGCTCTTATCCAAGCGTACCTGTAAACTCCCTAAGAAAAACAATGAGAATTCAAATATGCTTTGAAAAATGCGGTACCACTCAGGTTCCCTAGTGCTGCTGGGTAACGATTAACCATGGCATTTGGCTTTTCCTATCGGACAGCACCGGAGCTTGTTTTTGGCCTCATTTAAGAATCAAGGACACCAGAGATTACACTGCTGGTTAATTATTAATGACTGACCACTTTCTGTTTCACTTAATTTCTCCTGTTACTCTGCTTTGTCTGTCCCCACTCCTCCTTGAATTCATATTAATTTGTTCATTTTAGAGGATCATTTAAAGAACACTGTAACCCACCTATACTACCAGTCACAAGTTTGGACATTCAATGTCTTTAATTATTTTGACTATTTTTTCAACACTGTCCATTAATAATAATGACATCTAAGCTGTTAAAGAACATGTATGGAATTATGTAGTGAACATTTGCATTCTCTCATCAGTTTCACTAGGTAGTCAGCTCAAATGATTTTCATTTCATAAGTGTGCCTAATTTGTACCATTTCTCCTCTTCTTAATGTGCTTTAAACCAGCAGTTGTCTTATGTAAAGGAATGGTGTGTACAGAGCCAATAAAGCTATTTGTGCTACTATAACTACTGCACAAATCCTTATTATGGCAAGAAAGAGTAATTTAAGTAAAGGGAAAAGACATCTGAATGTGTCCCAAAGTGAAGTTGCCTATGTCATCAAAGCTAAAAGTGGATACTCTGGACAACCTAAAAAATAAAACATGTTCTTGGTTGTATAACTTTTTGTTTTTTATTGCATAATTATGTGTTTTTGTCATAGTTTGAATGTCTTCAGTATTAATGTACAATATTGAAAATAATGGTTTGGACATGTACAGAGGAGGGATAATGAATATATCGGTAGTAGGATGCTGAGGGTGGATCTGCCAAGCAGAAGGCCTAGAAGAAGACCAAAGAGGAGATTTATGGATGTGGTGAAAGAGGACATGAAGATAGTTGGTGTGAGAGAAGAAGATGCAGAGGATAGGGTGAGAAGGAGGCAGATGATTTACTGTGATGACCCCTGAAGGGAACAGCCAAAAGGAAAAGAAGAAGAAGATTGAAAATAATGAAAAACCAATGAAGGAGAAGAAATGTGCACATTTTTGACTCCTGGTGTACTTAGACTGGTTACATGACAGTAGAGCAGAAGGATAGAAACCTCAAGCTGTCTACAAGTTTACTTTCCCTTTGTTTCCCGATAACTTTTGGTTTATTTCCATACAAGTGATATTTTTTACTTCTTTACTTCCTTTTCCAAATTTAAAAGTAATTTCGGTGTTTTTTTTAGCATTTCTGTCATTTTGATTTTCACTTGTCCGTCTACTTCCTTCTCCTAACCTAAAATATGTCTTGTTGCTCTGACAGATTCATGTGGTTCGTGTGGTTTTACATGAGCCATCATGTGAAGGAGCTTTACTCAGTTGAAACAGCTTCATCCACAGATACACCGTCAGCTCACACAACTATTCAAAGGCTTTGCTAAGCTCCTCGGAAACCTGTACGGATTCTGTGGAAAGGTTCAAGTCAGCTCAACACCCACTTCAAGTTTTTCCTACTGTAAAAAACTGCTTCACAAAGCCATTTCCTGTCTATGTAACTTCATCATTTTCCATAAAAATATGCCTCCTCCTCATCTTGACAACATTCATGTGGTAGGGGAGGTAAACTTCTGGAGCCATTAATTTATTTTAGGATAAAGAAAACTTCCTCTGTGCCAGCACTCCTCCCCTCATGCGTACATAGCCAGTCTCTGCTACAACACACACAGCTTTGTCTGTTCTTGGTAAACTTCTCCCAGGCAAGTCTTTGCCATAAAAGGCAGCAGATGCCTCATTCTCCTCACCAGATCAGCGACAGATCAGGGCAGAAGGCGAGAGTGGAGGGGAAGTGAGGCACACGTCTCCAAACCAGTCTGCCTGGCACCAGCAGGGACCAGACTATGATTCAGGCTTCTGATCAGAACACCACAAGTCTACGAAGAGCCCTAAGAAAATGATGTGTGCAAATTTGATATCTTTTGAAGCTCAAGTGGAAGGCGAGAAGCAGGAAGAGAGGCCTGCTGGTGTTTATCTGCTGTAAAAGCTGCAAGGAAATGGGGTTGTATAGTTGGGTGACATGGAGGTCAGTGCTACAGAGCTGAGTCACTGACCTGACAGCTGTTCAATTGCGTCTGTTTGCCACACTCTTACCCCTTTCACTATTCCCAGCAACACCACCACCCCCTCCACCACTCTTCTTCACTCACTACCTTTCCTACAACACTCAAACAGTACACTAATGTGTACACACACACTTTGACTGCAGCCCCCCCCCCTTTTTTTCACAACCAGCCCAGCTGGTCACAACAGCTGTGTCACAAGCCTTAATCCCATCAGAGAGATTGAGAAAGTCCACAAGAAACAAGTCTTGTCTGGTCAGTGACCAAGTCATCATATCTGCTGTTCAGCCTCAATGCAAGTGTGTTGAACATATATCCGCCTCTTGATAAACTGGTGCTGGTTTTGTTGCTTGGGTACTTGAGTCTAAAATAAAACATTTTGTGAAGAGGAGCAGCACTCTGGCAGGTACACAACATGCTGGTCTCACTTCCAAAACCTGGTTCTAATTTATCCAGAATTCATTTGGGGTTACATTACTGAGCACTGCTGGAGAATTAGCTACAGTGCTCACCGTAAAATACTGCAATTAGCTTCTATGAACTTCTCCACTATACATGTAAAATGACAAGCCTCAAATGGGAAAAAATTTAACCCATTTTCTCCATGATAAAGTAATAACCTAACATTAAATCTGGAGGCCTTTCATCAGAGAGCGTCTGTTGTACGCATGTTGTGATTACAAAAAACTAAACTCTTAAAACAAACATGTAATAAATAATTTTCCCTGAAGCCTCTAGCTTTTGCTCAGTCTTGCAGTGTGTAGCTGTTGCTATCACTGGCACTTAAGGCACAAAGCAATGTAACTATTATCATATGGATGCTGTTAATGCAATCTGTGAGGGTGACAAGTAAAAGTCGACCAATTATTGGCACCGATATTTGGAATTTTGACATATATATGCTTTTTTTTATAAACACGACCGGCTAATATTAAGAAATCAATTAAAAACCGTTTTATTTCCGCTCAGATGCTGCCGCCCCTCTCTCTCTCCTGCCACTTCTGTCTCCAGCATTGTTCCACCCACGGCGCCATCTGATTGGTTACGCAAGCCACAATATGCATAAGTGGCAAAGACACTGAAGTGGAAACTGTCCTCACACACGCACAGCGGAGACTTAAGTTTTCTCGCTCTCCACATGAGAAAGGACATGTTTGCGCTTTCAGGGGAGCAAACACGTGTCGAAGGTAAACGCACAAAACTCTCCCGAAATTGTAATAAACATCTCAGTGGTCTATATCTCACTACTACTACTACTACTACTGTTACTGTGTGCAGCAGAGTAACGTAAGAGTGGAGTAAACATTAGCCTCAGCTCTGCTAGCTTGCACTACCTCCCGACATGTCTGTGAATTACTTGAAACAATGCTGTTGGTGATATTAATGTGGAAACAGTGTATGATTGTAGAAGCCTATTGTGTGATTGAGAGACAGCGCGAAAGAAATTCAATTCAGTCTCGTTTTGTTGTAGGGAAGTACACTGAGATGAAGGCTGACTAGTTTTTACCATAACATTAGCTTGCTGGTCTGGCTGTAAACACTCAGCAGACTATGTATTAGCAATGGGGAGAATATATGCAATGTGGAGAATAGTGTGTGTCTGCATGAAAGTCACAAACTCTACAGCTCACGATTACTACAATAACTTCTGAGTCTAGGATCCATGCACTTCTGGAGCTATTTATTTTCCATTTGTTTTGTTAAATAAACACGCATTAGGCATTTAAACGTAGTTAAGCGTTTCTATTATTCAACATTTTTATGCCAATTTTTACACTTTTACTGCAAATGAATATTGGCTCCAAATATCGGTTATCAACCTCCTTAACTACTAATAATCGGTATCGTATCGGTCCTGAAAAACCCATATCGGTCGATCACTAGTGAACAGTGTAAGTAACCAACAATGAAAACAAAATTAAGGCTTTGCTTATTATGGTGAACTTAAATGTTGACGTAATGATCCCCAATCTGCAACCAAATATACTGATATTGTTAAAATACAGTGATGCCAGAGTCGGGAAATTATTCATTTTCATAAAAGACATGAGATACTGTACTTAAGTCATTATCTTTCTGAAACAAGACTAGCTCCATGGTAAAAAGATATGCTTCTCTTGTCAAAATCTGACCTCAGTAGGACAGTTTTCCAGGAAAACAAACTGAGTCCATATGATAAGGATATGAGAGATAAACCTCAGAGTTAATAATCAGATCGTCTGCCAGGCTGTGGCAAGAGCCATACTCTGACTGCCCTGACCTTCAAAATTACCAGATAGGTCAGCAAAGGATCACACAAGGAAAAAAGTTATCCGATTGCAGACTTCACAACAATCGGGGTTAAAAGGGCAATAAAAAACAACAACAGGATATCACTCCTGCTGCTATTGATAAGAGAAAAACTGGATGAATTTTGCCATTTTGTAAAAGAACCAGTTTCAGTCAGAAGGATTGCTTTTCTTCAACCCAAGCCTTCTCGTCTATTTTTGTATCCAAATTGAATAGATTCAAATGGGTTTTCCCCCCAAAAACCACAGTCCAAGGAGAGCAGGCAGACGGAGTGCAGCAAAGCTAAACCACAGCAGCCATTACAGGGCTAAAAAGAGACCAAGTTAAGGATGAACTAAAGCAGAAGTTCAGCCTGTGTGTTCTGTGTGGATTTAACACAGCATACACAAACACTTGGTTTGCTTTAGTTCTGGAGGGAAAGATAAAGACACAAAAACAAAGATGGCACAACTGCCACTACTTAATCAGTAAGCATCACCAGGGGCATCAGTGGCACTGTAAATCAGTAAATGAGGACTGTACCTTAGGTGCAGGTCTAAACGTGCGCATAAACACGCACGCACACACAAAAACTCCAATTCAGCAACTGACCCATCCCAGTACAGTTCTGGCTACTTCCCCTCATCATCCTGTGCTTAATCCCATTCAGTAGTACTCAGGCCTGCAGAGTACTTAAGGACTCCCTGCCAGTATTATAATGAAGCCTCATCAGCATCACAACACACACGTGTGACAAGAAAAGGGGTGGCAGAGCGATAAGAGCAAGCCAACACTTGGTAAATGTAACACTGTTGGAACAAGGCAAGTGCCTCAGTTTTGATTTGATGCGATAAGAGAGAAGACTGAGAGCTGAACGACACTTGTGTACACTGATCAAACCATCTGAGTGCTAAATAAAACAGTGAAGGAGTAAAAGAAAGAAGGCTCTGGGAATGTGGGGCAGTAAAGATTTTTCCACATTACTGAAAAAACAAAGTAGTAAAGTTTGCACAAAGGGTGAAGATTACACAACCACACATATACAGACTCCCTGAACTGAAACACTGACTGCTATCTTTGCCAGTCCAGAATTCATACCTGCTTCCAAACCAAGGGCACTCAAAACTATTCACTAGAGCGGGAAACATGTTATAAGTGGAGCTATAAACGGATCTACTGCACCCCCCACACCCTCATAAAACTCCAAACTATGCATCCCTGTTAACTTTGATGAAGTGTTTTTCTTCAGCTTTGCCTGAAGATGACAAATGTGTGAAATCCCCCTTTTGTGCCTCCCGGGCAAAAAAAAAACTCTTTCTTTGGTAACCAGCAGATTTCTTAAGGAGACACTGAAGCTCCATGTAAAATAGGAGCAGAAAAACTTGTCTCAACCTGTTTCAGGTCTTGTGACAGACATAACATGTCGCACAATAACACTCAATTACATCCTCCTCACAATCTGTTAAAAAATCCAAACGTGGTGCATACCCCCCACATCTTCACCTACAACAATATGCCTGTGCACTTTGTGCCCTCTGGGCTGCTGCTTGAAAAGACACCTGTCCTCAGACTTGAAAGGTAAGTGGAAACTTCTCCACAGACTCAGCAGGACAGTCTTCACCCTGGAGGGACACACTCATGATGAGTGAATCTCTTTTCCGCATCACACACAAGGTGAAAATGTACAAATGTTAACCAGGTTAATGCCGATATCAAACTACAACTGTTACAGTATTTTTCCTAACTGAACCAATTTTCTGCAGTGTTTATACTAATGACCAGTCGTGGTGTTTGTGTTACTTGGTGTGACACAAACACAATGTGAGCACTCCTATTTAGGTCATACATTCTTACAGCATTACATCCACATGGCCATGCCAAAGATAACCGTAAAAAAAAAAAAAAAAAAAATACCAGCATCATTTACAACATACAGTAGGTCAGAAGTAATGGAGCATAACAGCCTGACAAGAAATAATGCACGATTAGTTCCCCCCTTCAGTTATCTATGTAGCTTGATATAGGATTTAAATGATTGGATTAAAGTAACCCAGTTGCTTATCAGTTTCTGCCTAAACAAGATGAAAGCCTTCCTTCGTTGAAGTGTGATTTTGAAGAATTGACCATTTAGGTTTTCTCAGTTTAAACGGTAACGAGGCTCCTTAATCATTAATTAGACTGGCTGAGAAGACAGTGTCACGTTGCTCTTGTTCAGTCTTGCTGAGAGAAATGTTGTGTTTAGGGTCTAATTCCTTGTTACCTGTTGCTAAAGCACAGTGGCACAGGAAGCAGAGGGTCCCACGCTCAGGTAGTCATTTCATGTGGAGTTGTACAGGTATAGTCATTTACACGTACTGACTCTTTCAGGTAGGATGGGAGTTGAAGCCAAAAGTATAACGTTTTCTTTTATCTACATTAAAAGTCGTTTGAAGATTTGAAGGAACGCATGTAACGCTGTAATAAAGGGACTTGCGCTTAAGTCAGACCCCGTAGCCCGTTCTGTATCACATAAATAGACCAAATATTTAAGAGAAAACATTAGAAAATTATGTGTTAAAATGGTATTGCCTCAGTGTACGCCATGTCCATTCTCCACTTTGTGTCCGTCATGTAACGTTGCATTGGAGTCAGAGCTTTAGTCGTGCTCCAGAATTATGTTTTCCGACCAGGTGGAATAATTTATAAAAACAAAATACCCTGAGAGTCGAGGTGAGAAGCAAGCTTATCCGTAGTTCTGCTGGTGGTCTAGTCAATTGTCCGGTGGTCGTGTTTCAGTTCATCTTCAAATGTGCACGAATAAGACACACAGATCTGCGCCAAGACTGTATCAACATTTCACAAAAATAACTGTCGCAAAAAGTAAGGCAAAGGGATTATGAAATTGTGATATAATTTTACCCCGCAAGTAAGGTAAAACACTACTACTAGCCATTACTACTTGCTTATTAGCATACATAGTACTTGTATACAGTCGTTTAAAACGTGTATGACCAGCTCGATATTGTAGTTAATTTAAAAGTCCGCGATGACTACTTAAAAAAGCACAGGGGTTTTACCTTAATACTTTTCCGACTGCTTGAAGCACCATTTTGCAACTTAGTCCGTTTTTGGAGTTTCTCTGCGAGTGCATTTCCGTCTTATCTCCAGAGAAAGAACAATAGTCTCCGACCATAGTTTAAAACATGAAGAAACTATGCGCAAATCCCTCCTGTCAGACTATTAAGAAGTAATGTCCACTCCGCTGCAGCGTCTCATCTCTGTGAAACTCCGACTCACTGTACCACAAGAAAAACTTGTAAGCTCTTTGCATAGAACTCGCCCACTTTGACTGACTTAATCCAATCAGAGATGGAGAAGAGGCTGCGTGGGCGGGCTCAACGGACGTCAAAGTCTGCCCATGTGGACGTGGTCTGGAGTTTCAATGTAGTAACAGGTGGGCAGTAACTGCGCTGCACTGAAATAAAGGTTGCTGCACTTTATGTACCCGCTTTACAAGCAGACTTTTACACAAGCATGTTGAGCTTTTCAGTGAATGCAGAACAATAAAAGAATGGGAGATGAGGGAATTATTTCTTAGAATAATGCTTCAGATTGCCAATTACACATGTTGTTGGACTGTACACTAAATGACCTGACTCCTGATGAAATTTATCAATGCTGGTGATAATATAATACAAGATGCCATTTAATTCCCTATGTTCTGTTTTAACACAATCTTGCACCTTCTGATCTAGTTGGCATATGGAATTTATTTTGTCTCATGCAATTTATAAATTACAACATTTTAAACTGAAATAACGTATTTAAACACATCCATGCTTGTGACATTATGGGAGCCACTGCAAAGTTAAGTGTAGTCTGCATGCTGAGAATGTTAGATGACATTCCTCTTGTTGCTTCTGAAATTCACCTGGACTCCAAGTATGACAGGCTGGCAGCACTCACGCGTGTTTGAACATGTAAAAGTTGAGGAACCAGTGAGACAATCAAACAAAGCCTGTTTTAGAGCCAAGCATATGTCCGTAGGGCAACACTTTAGTCAAGAGATTTAAAAAAAGTTTGTTTTTTCACATATGGACATAATTTCAAGCAGCTGCTCAGTATGAAATTCTAATTAAGCTGTCTAAATAAAGCTGTGTTAATAACACTTAGGCACAAAATGAACAAGAGGAAATGAACAGTGAATGTTGAACGTCATGTAGCTCATGAGAAGATTACAACTGGTGTTACAAACTATCATTCCCTCACCCTTCCTCCCTCTAATTACTGCCTCCCAGCATCCTCTTATTCTATGTCCTACTGCCAACTTCACACATTTCTCCTCCCATTTTTGGTTTGTTTTCATGCACCTCTCCCTCTCATTGTCTTGCCTCCACTCTTGCTCTCAGGCTCAGCTGCAGATGTGACAAATACAGGACCACGTGGCTGCTGTAGTACACTAACACTAAGACAATATGTACCTCTCATGCTACTGTATGTGCTCCGTATATGGGTGTACTCTGTGTACTGTACAAGTGTCACATATGTAAGCAATTAAAAAAGAGAGAGATGTGTGGGAGTGAGTGATTGGTATGTCCAACAGTATGTAGTTTCTGTAGGCAAGTTTACAGTGTACCGTATTTGCCGCACTATAAGGCGCACCGGATTATAAAGGCGCACCATCAAAAAATGTCACATTTTTTATATTTTTCCATACATAAGGCGCACCGGATTATAAGGCGCTGTTGCGTCATGTACCCACTAGATGGTGCTACAACAGAAGCTACAGTATGCAGCCACCCGATGGTAAACACTTAAAAGAATGTCTGATTC
>JAQQAE010015859.1:0-11927 GCA_029823295.1 Pseudamia nigra
AACCAGGGATTGGACCACCCAGGCCCCCGCCTTCTGCTGCCACCCAAACCACACAGCACTGGACCCTTACGACCCTTGCTGCAGGTGGCGGGCACACGGGAAGGCGTAGTAATGAGGGTCTTCTGAATTGCTCTTATCTGACCCATTTGCTTTGGGAGACCCCACCAGGGGTAAATTGCCAACAAAGCTCCTAGGATCACTCAAGTACACAAACCCCTCCACCACGATAAGGTGGTGATTCAAGGAGAGGAAAACAATCAAGGTAATAGAAATTAATGAACAAAATATTAATTAAAGTGAACAAAATGCAAAAAAAAAGAATTTTTAAAAATCAAGGAACTAAACAAAAATAAACAACAACTGAACAAAATAATTAAAACATTGAAAAATCATGACATAAATGGAAAAAGCATAAGCAAAATTTAAAAAAAACAAGCAAGATTTTAAAAAAATTAAGGAAACGATGAACAAAAGTAACTGAAATAAGAAAACGCAATAACATGAATAGAATGACAAAAAAATTGGCAAAAACGAACAAAGTGCTGAAAACAATCAAGACAATAAACATGTAATAACAGAATCAAGTAATTTATGAACAATGAACCCAAAAAAAATCCACTAATGTCACTAAGAAAATGCACAAAAATGAACAAAATATTCAAGAAAATTAAATTTAACAAAAAAATTGTAGCTCAGCGAGTATCAATCACAGCAGAGAAAATACATTAATAAAGCAGTTAACTGAAGCGATGGAGACTAAAAAGTGAAAATGAACAGGACACTTCAGTGGACTTCCCCTGGGAGTAGAAGAATATGTGCTCGGGTATTTTAACACATGAAGTCATTCCAGTTACTGAAATGAACTGTCTGTGTGTTTGCACCTGTGTTTGGTTAGAAACTTCACATTCAGGAGAATATTTCCCTTTTATAGAGAGGCTGTAGACCCCCTATATTTTATTCCAACCCGCCTTAAAATGTAGGCTTTTGAAATTTTCAGAAATGCGTGGAGCCTTTGACGAGAGACAAATAATTTCTTGATCCCATTTGAATTGTACCATCAGCTACCACATAATTTACCAGTCAACAAAGTCGTAGCTTGTCATAAAGATAGTAAAGTAACATACTGTAGATTTGTGTGGAATGGCACAGTAGGCTGCATTTGCATCTCACGTGATATACGTTTACTGTCACATTATTAGGTACGCCTATTCAATTGCTTGTCAACACAAATATTTGGTCAGCCAATCTCATGGCAGCTACTCAGTGCATTTAGGCATGCAGACATAATGGGAAAGAAAGGTGATTTGATATAACTCAAATAACCACTTATTACAACCAAGGTATGCAGAATATGATGTCTGGTATTCTACCATCTCTGGCACAACATGCTGAACCACGCCACTTTTTACTCATTCCAGGTAAGAACAGAAAACTGTGACTACAATTCACACAGACTTACTGAAATACTGTAGGACAGTAGAAGATTTGAAAAGCGTTACGTGATCTGATTGGTCTAGATTTCTGCTACATTCAGATGTTAGGGTCTCAGAATTTGGCATAAACAACATGAAAGCACGGATCCATCCAGCCTTGTATCAACAATTCAGGTCAAAATTGACAACAAAGTAAATGGAGCATATTATCAGAAGATACTGCAGGACACTTTGCATTCATCAGCCCAGAAGCTGCGCATAGGATGCACTTGGATGTTCCAACATGACAATGATCCAAAAAACAAAACCAAGTCGACCTGCCAATAGCTACAGGAGAAAAATGAAGGTTCTGGAGTTCACAGCATTACATCAGAATGAACAAAAGAAGCACTAAATTAACTAAATTATTCACAATCTTGTACAAAGTCACAGACAAACTGGGCATAAAATAAACTAAATCATGCACAAAATGAACAAATAATAGAAATGAACAATAGAACAAAGAAAATGGACAAAAATGAATAAAATAATAAACAACAAGAACAAAATAATGAAGGAAATGAATAAAGCAACCAATAAAAAAGTAAAACAAAAAAAGTCTCCATGACCCATTTTGCAACCTGACCCAAAGACTGGGAAAGGCAATCCTGAATAAATAATTTTATTGGATATTATTTTAATTTTACAGTAAGTATAGAGCACACTAAACCTGTACTTAACATTTAGGACATTTATTATGCTTAAACAGTTGCTTGTTATTATGAGATGATTCCTAAAGCATGTTTTGATTTCTTTTATTTTAACTCTTTGAACTATTTGAGTAATATATCCTCACCTCCACCATATCAAATGGGCCATCAGTAACAGTACAACATCCGCTGTATGCACAAATACGGGCTGCTGGTATTAAAAAACTGCTCTTCCTGTAAACTTCACTTTGTCTGTGTCTCAAACAGAAAAGCCTACAGCAGTCGGGCACGGCAGCGTGTTCCATTCACTAGAAGAAACTGAACGCTGCCGCTTCAACATTAATGAAATCACTGTCACTGGTAATATCAACCTGTCCAGATGTGCACATATAACAATTTGGGATCTGTTTTTATTCACTGTGATAATATTGCTTTGCTCTTTTTGGTTAATTTACTTGATTATGTTATTCATTGTTTGTAATTCATTTG
Source organism: Pseudamia nigra (assembly GCA_029823295.1). Lineage (NCBI taxonomy): Eukaryota > Metazoa > Chordata > Actinopteri > Kurtiformes > Apogonidae > Pseudamia > Pseudamia nigra. The sequence goes on from JAQQAE010015859.1 coordinate 2,612, forward strand.
ATTATTTTTGTTAATTTTTGATCGGGTTGTTGCTCATTTTGTCTGTTCTTGTATAGTTACTTGTTTTTTTTCATAATTTTTTCCTCATTTGGTTGGCTATTTTATTCATTTTTGATAATTTTTTAAATATGTCTTCATTTACTTATATCATTTTTTTCATTTTTGTTAATGTACTTGATTGTTTTGTTACACTTTGCTCATTTTACTCCTTAGTTTGCTATTTTTTATTAATTTGCTTGATTATTCTGTCTTTTTTTGCTGATTTACACTGCTTTGGGTTGACATAGCCGCATAATATCACTGTTGTTTGTCATAATTTTGAAAAAATAAATTAGAAACTTTCTCACTGCGTTTCAAATGAAACCTACTCATTGAGCCAAATGTAACTGAGTAGTACATTTACTTCATCACAAAAGTAACTTTGTAAGTGTAAAAAGTATTCCACAAAACAATTTACAGACATTTACAGCATTAGTCTGTTTTTTAACAGCCATACCTCATATCGCTCCTGGTCTTAAACCTCATACCAGGTTGCAGTTAAAGCTTTAAAACAGACACCTCTTGCTAAGTATAGGAAAAGCAGAAGCACCACAGGAACAATCATTATCAGCTGAGAATTTATTGACATTTTGACTTTCCTATAGACAGCATCACTGGCATTCAGAACACAGAAAGAGACAGTTTCTGTGATCCGTTTTCTACTGCACACAGACAAGTAAACTGATCCCCAATAGAAAGATGATCTTAGCCGTGTCTTAATTCAAGGGCTGCAGCCTTTGTGGGCTGCGAAGGCTACACCTAATGTTTGTTAAATGGGACAGTCTAGCCCACAGAGGCTGGTCAATTTGTGTCAATTAGCACAGCTGTTCTTATCCTTGCGAAATGACGTAGGCACCTGTCACCTACCAGCTGCTGCTTAAAGATGGAGGATTTTTTTTTTGTTCATGTTCCTGGTTACTGTATTTTGTTTTTTAATTTCATTCATGAATTGGAAGCACTCTATCATAGTTAATTGTGTATTCCTCACAGCTCCCTGCTGCGGCTGTACTCCCATCGGTCATGTTGCAGTCCACCTTATCCCTTAATGCATTGTGCACGCAATGCATTATGGGATATGGTGGACCGCAAAGGCTCCAACAGTTGTGGCCTTTGTTACCCGGCCAAGGAAGGCTGCATTTGTCTGCCGCATTTGAAGGTTCTGTCGAAATGGGACAGCCTTCGCACTCGGCTCTGACGTCATCAGCCTTCAAATGCAGCCCAGAATTAGGACACAGCTATAGAATGTAGGATGATACATCAGGACAAAGTGAGTCTAAAATCACTTCATTCTTGGTCTCATTATTGGATTTGTGGACAATAAGGTGTGTGTTATTAAAGTAAAAGCTTCAGTTTGCTGCTTTCGTTTGCTTCAGTAATTGTGTCAAAGTTTTTACAGTTTTCTTTTTTTTAATGCCATAACATTTGGCTTTGACTAATACTGGCACTGTGACATTATGTCAAACCAGTCTACACACCTACACAGTGCTTTGAAAGCCACACAGATGCACCTGGGTACAAAACTGGTACCAGATTCAATTCATGAGTGGCTCACTGAGTTACATTACTCAAACTTTTAGAGCTCAGCGAAACTCTGATTCTTTTCTAAATGTTTCCCATGCTTTTCACTCCATTTCTTAATATTTGGAAACACTTTCATGACTTAATATATCCTACTGCTACTTTGTGTCCATCAACAATCATTCTCACGTCTAAATTCATTTAATTATGCTTTTACAAGTGATGCCTCAAATCATTTCTGAAGTGAATATTGGACAAATGTTCAGTTTTAACTTTACTTCACACACTTAGACCATTACTAAGTGTTAGTTTGTGCTATGCCTCTTCTGGTGATCAATAATATTAACTGGTCACTTTTAGTTTCCTAAACTAATTCTGCTTTTGTTTGCAAATACAAATAACTTATTGTTTGCAGCACCTGCACTGTGTACACTCTGTGTACAGGCTGCATTTAGGGCTAGTTGTTATCTGACATGCTGAGCAAAAAAACACATTTTGTGATTTTACTATACAAAATCACGCACAATAACAGCAATTAGTCTATTGAATAAAACAGATTAACTAAGTCATCAGGTACATTTATTACCTATGATTATCACCACATTTAATCACTTTACCCATCATTCTACATCACTGTGACCACAACAATAATAAACAAACATCATCCCCGCTTACCAATACCACAAGTACACTTATGGCTCCTACACTGCTTCTGAATAAAACTAAGTGTGAAATGTTCTGTTAAAAATCTGGCACTATCAAACCTTAAAGATATATATATTATAATTGTTATATTATATATTATACTATATATATTAGAGTCATTAAGTTGATCAGTTAAGTGCCAATTTTACATTTCCACTGTCAAAAAAAACTTCCAATTATTTTAGAAAAAATAACAGTAAAGTTGCATCCTATTTGACTTTGTCATGGGCAGCCTTCTGGGTCTTTGAAGGTTAAACAGCAGTTGAGAAAAAATATTTTACAGGGGCTAATAAATTTGACTTCAACTGTACATACTGTACTGCCTGGCCAAAAGAAAAGTCACACACTAATATTTTATTGGACTGCCTTTAGCTTTGATTAGGGCATGCATTTGCTATGTCATAACATTTATTTCCATCCAGAGTTGCATTAATTTTTTGCCAAGATCTTGTATTGATGATGGGAGAATCAGACCACTCATTTTTTGGACACATAACATTGCTGAACCTAGATCTGACCAACTGCAGCAACCCCAGATCACAGCACTGCTCCTACAGGCTTGTGCGTTAGACACTAGGCATGATGGGTGATCACTTCATCCTCCTCTCTTCTTACCCTGATGCCCCATCACTCTGGAACAGGGTAAATCTGGACTCATCAGTATGTATAAGGGGGGGATTTTTGGGGGATTTGGGGAAATCCCATAGTTATTTTGCTTTTCAAACGCTTTCTAACAGTTGCCATCATAAAGTTTAAAATGTCAATGAATCATTTGCATTACTGAAAAAGAAGAATTTGCAGATGATTTGAAAATTATAGCAAATTTGAAAGCTTTTTGACTCTGCCATTGGCAGCCATTTCGTTAAAATGTTTTAACTGTTTGGATCAGAAAATACAAGATCTAGATCATTCAAAGCAGGTTTCATTCAGCTGCACATGTCAAATGGTTCTTATTGTTTGGGTTACACAGGAATGGACGTCATACTAAATATGAAGTTTTTGCCTGGTGAAGCCATTTAATTCAGATTTTTCAAGTGTTTAAAATGTGCACATATTTTCAGAATTATTTACAATCCTACAAAAACAACAAAGTAAAGGTAGATGTAGAAGTACTGCTCCCATAACAATATTAGTATTATGCTGATTCATTTTTAATAATAATAATAATAATAATAATAATAATAATAAAGGATTGGATATATATTGTGCTTTTCAAGTCTCCTTCCCAAAGTGCTTACAATCCATTATTCATTCACTCTAGAGTCGCATAATGGTGGTGGTGAACTACGCCTGTGGCCACAGCTGCCCTGGGGCAGACTGACTGACTGACTGACATATGGCTGCCAATCCACGCTAACGGCCTCTCTGACCACCAACACACACTCATTCACATTCACTCAAGGCAAGGTGTGTGAAGTTTCTGACTACAACAGTGACTGGGACGGAGTGGTGACTGGGACTCCATGTGTATGATCATTATAAATGATAACATAAGATAGCGAACGATAGTATAGAACAATTTGCACAATAGTATACTTTTTTTTCTTTTATCCTTGAAATGTTTTCTGTCTCTGTTATGTGTTATTTTTACTATGTTGTCTGATCATAGGGAGTGAATCTATAATAATTTTAATGTGTTTTGGTGCGGATCCAGATCTCCATTGGTAGAGGTATCATTCTAATTTTTAATGTCATCATTGTTTTGTGTCTTTTATATCATTGTAGTCTTTTTGTCTCTTCTATGCTGTTTTCTTTGTCTTACAAGTTTTCATTATTTTGCATCTTTTACATCATTTTCATCACTTGAGTCTTTCTGCATCTTTTATGTAATTTTTGGCGAGAGAATAGGTTTGGTCGTATCGCCCACCGTGTTGTATAGTATACATATTCAGACTCATTTCCAACAACTGAAAGCAAATGTAACAAGTTTAAGAGGTTAGAGGGGTGTCTGCAGCTGGATTGTGACTCATAGAGCTATTTCACATGCGCTGCTGGAAACTACTGAAAACCCCTGATAATTACAATCAGACAAGATGTAGGTGTAAGATCTTTTGAAATATATCACAAAAACATGTCTTTTTAAAATATACAGTAAATAGGTCAAGATTTGAGTAACAGTTCAATTTGTCCTTATTTATGACGACATGAGCAATGCATTTGTGGAAGAACATTGCATATATTGACTTTTTTTTTTTTTTTTCAAAAATACGAAAAGCTCCAGAGTGAATTATTTAGGACTAAACTGAGCCTCTCCTTTCTTGGCATGAATTTGTTGGTGATATGATAATTTTGTAACACATTATTTCCCTCCCTCTGTTGTTTGTCATCTGGTTAAGCCGTGCATATTCATAGCAGCCGTGGGGATGTGGTGGGAAGGCACCGCACTGACTCTGCTCAGAGGGTCTGAAACCACATCCTTAGTCACACCACTGTCAATGACGCCTTCGCTGTGACGGTGCCTCTACACTGTTCCACCGAACATTACCAGTGCTGCATCTGCATTCTCATCATCAGTGAGACACTCGTGAAAATAACTGGGTGAAGTTGAATCTAAAAAGGTAAGATTTATGCTTTTTGGTCTTTTAAAAATCACCAAAAATGATCCATTCTTTTGGCAGTGTTTGCTGTATATCATCCACTGTGTCACTGTCTGTTAACCCTGATGAGTTATGTGTGTGATACAAATTAGTGCATGTGCTTATAGCTGATACCCATACTACTGATTACATTCCATCTATAATCATATGACATGTCATGTATTTATCATTTGTAATGTATGAATTTGTGATAAATCTATTAACACATACCTTAACCAAAAGTGTTTAATTTCTATTTTTCATATAACACTTGAAATCTTTATATATACATTTAGTTTCAGCTGCTGATTGGTCGAACCAGCAGCTTGACAACAGTGGCCCCCATGGCTCCTAAACCTGTGTTCCTACTGTTGTTGTGGGGTCTCGCTTTGGAGTTTCATGGTGGTAAGTCAGCTTTGAAGTATGATTTAGAGTCATTTATTCAATATGGTTAGTATTAAGCTGTATACTGAGATATAGTTTCTAGAGTGAGATCTCAGATTTAGATAAGGCATTTATGGTGAAATTAGTGAACCATGTTCGAATGGACTCTCATCTCCTTGTAGCCATGCCCTGCAATGTGAGCTGCTCAACAGACTATGAGACTTTCCTCAACTGCTCCTGCTCAGACTTCATACCGATGTATCCTGTTGTCATCCACGTCCACTGCAGGTACAAGACTCCACTCACTTCGTGTCACATCTGTACATTGTATGTATCTTTCGTAGCATCTCTAGTATTAATGAAAGCAGCACCATTCATGGAAAAAGTGTATTTCATCTGAAAAAGCACCATCTTAAAAAAAACAGTTGAAATTAAACAATGAACAGCATTTTTGAGAACCTTTGGAGAATAGATTTATTCCAGAATACATGTTTTTCAACTTGTACTGTGGACTTTCACTGATGCTATAATGCAACAGTTTTTTCCTGTGTTTAATTGCCTCTGCAGTCAGATCTGGCCAAGTAGGAATATCAGTACTTGAGTATACTGTTTTTGAGTAGGACTCCCTTAATTTAGTTATTAAAAGTTGTGACAGAAATGTACTGAGCAGGATATTTTACATTTGTAGGTCCCTTTTTGGCTTGTACCTGTGCTGCACTAAGCTCATATATATATTAGCTGATGTAATTAGCTCATTGTATGATACATTCATTGGTGTGTTAGCTTATAATTAATATCATTCATCAGTTTGAAGTTAGTAGTTTGTGAAACTTACAGTAACACTTTAAATGAAGTTACACATTCTGACCATAACATACAGTAGTTTCTTATTATTGCACACTATCAGCAGCACATTGGCTCTTTGAAATCAGAATCAGTTTTATTGTCATTATACGAAGTACAATGTGTTAGTGGTTATTATAAAGTAGTTACTAAGCTTTTATTTTGTCGTATTTTACAGTTAGCCCATTAACTAACTGTTTTCCTTCCATAAACTCCCAGTTACTGCGTATTTATATTAAGTAAGTTGCCATGAGTTTCGAATAAAAATACTTTGCTCCTTGGTCTGACAAGGTGGTATTACAAAAAATTGGATAAGTTTATAAAATTGGCTCCTGCTCTCATTCTTATCAGAGGTTTCTGTTGGAGTCTTTTGTGTTGTGAACTGGTCATTTGTTGTTATCATATAACTCTATTTGTAAACAGAGCTGAACACTTTTTGTGGGAAAACCAGCCTGTATTTAGAATTACTGTACTTGGTTTCTTTTTTTTTTAAATATTTTGACTGTTGTCGCTCTTTTCTATTTATACTTGGCTGTTTTGCACTGTTGCGAGGGTTACCTCTTTTAAAGTTCGTTGTGCTTTCCTGGTGCAATGACAATAAAAGGAATTCTGATTCTGATTCTGATCATGTCGGCACTTGCTAGCGTAGAAATCAGCCTAATCACAAATGTCATAGAAGCACAAGTCAATGCAGCCTTTGATAAATGTGGTATATTGTTGAGAAACAAGAATACAAAACTAAACAAAGTATCAGTATTTGAAAGTGAGGTCTTAATGATTAACAAGTGGTTTGACTCTGACCAACACATTGTTTATGGTGAACATCAGTACAAAGTGTTATCAGAGTTTATTGTACCTGCTTAGTACATTCACATCTCAGAGACCTCAATGACGTTTACTGACGTTGCCTTTTCAGGAACTCACCGTCTACATACATTGCAGTACACTTGCCTTAAGGGACAAAGGTTTTTTAATACTTTCTACCCTCTGATATCAAAATATATTAAAATAAGACACTGTTTGTTGCAGGAATGATCAGCTGAGCAGCGAGCTGAATTCCAGCTGTGAAGTCAGAGCACCTCAGTCTTGGTGTGAAATGTATCCAGAGGGATTCTATGAAATTGCAGACACTGATACAATCTGTGAGGCAAGAGCTGTCAAAGAGGATCAAGAAGTAATGTCTCATGAGTCATCCAGCTGGTTACTGTGCAATGTGGGTAAGTAATGATACCATTTGTGTGAGTTGACATTTCACTATTTGTCATTTCTGATGAAGGCTTTAGAAGATAACACAGAAAAGAAGTCACTGAAGATTTCCAAAATATGATTGGCATGACTTACAGTGTGCAGGGTGGAGGTGTTTCCTGCACATTTTAAATACCTTTAAATGTTCACTTTATGTTGCATCATTCTTTACTGTTAGAGGAAAGTAAAAAAAAATTCTGGAGAAGACAGAGTATACTCTTCCGGTTATGACACTCATGCTTTATGCTCAATTAAGACAGAACATAGATGGCACAACATTGCTTTTTCAGCTGCCACTTGTTATGCTGTACTGGTCTGTGTACATTTTCAGCTTCATAATGTCCCTCCCTGGTCCTTCTGGGAATTTACTTTCACAGTAATACTTCAACCACCTGTTAACGTTCAAGTGACATTGAACAGTGACGGCTTCTACAACATTTCCTGGGATGATGACATATCAGGTGACCCTGTTATGTACCGGATTCGCATAAGAGAAAGTAAAGACTTATCAAAGGTAAAGTTAAACACTCACCAAGACCTGAAAATTCAGTCAGATCTTGTTTTGTTCTACTGGATCTCTGATGTCTGTTATTCATTTCTCATAGGTGCTAGTTTATTCCTTGGTGGAAACCAAGAATTTCCTGTTAGACCATATGAAGCTACAGGCCTGTGTCAGCTACACTGTGGACATTCAGTCCAAGTGGGTTGAACAACATTATCTTCAGGGCCCGTGGAGCAAGTGGAGTGCCACTACAGAATGGAGGACAACCAGAGACAGGATTATGAAGGCTCAAGGTACGAGAGGATTCTGTATCAAACCTGGAAATTGGATATGATCATCCTTAATCATAATAAACATCAGTATTTTCCAAAATCATGTGGGTGGTATTAAGTTTCTTTTATTCTTTTTTCTCTCTCTTGGTTTTAGGACCAAGTGAATATTACTGGTGCTTCACCCTGCCTGCTGTTCTTCTCCTCTTGCTGCTGGGTTATTCACAAAAACTGTAAGTATTAGCCACATTGCATATTTTATCATTCAGTTTTCTCTTCAGATAAAAAGAACACTTCCAGGAAGGATCCTAGTATAGCTCTGGCTCTACCTTAGCTGTGATTTAAGGATTTAGATGGATTCAGAACTGTACTGTCTCGAACAACAAAGTCAAATATCTTCAATCTTGCTTTGAAATCAGCTCCGTTCACTGTTAAATCTCTTTCACACCATCTCTCATACATCTAATATAATCTAATTTAATAAAGGTACTAGTTTACCATAAATTCATCATTTGATTCATTCAGACATATGTCAGTTTTTAGGATGTACTGGATATACTTTACACTTTTCAAGATAATGCTGTGTTTTATAAAACATTTTAAAGGTGTTTTTTCAATTTCAAGATGAAGGGTATTGAATAAAAAGGCATGCACAGAGTGCTGCTAAAGCAGGCAGTTTTTATTGTCTGTTATGTATGCATTGTACATGTATTTACCAAAACAGCCACTCTATGTTGTGCATTGTGTATTGAAAAAGGATATGTATTATCTGTGTATACCTGGTTGCCTTTGCCACACATTTGCCCTCACTGTATAATCTTAGCAATATTATGCACACATTAACAAGCCCCCTGTGCAATGACATGGTCCCAATCAGACAGATGAAATTGTGTTGTGAAAAGAAATCAATGATCTTCCTGTGGGCCCACCACCTGCAGGAAGGGTCGTAAGGGTCTGGTGCTGTGTGGTTTGGGTGGCAACCGAAGGCTTGGGCCTGGGTGTTCCAATCACCGGTTGGCAAAACTAGCTCCAACTTGGAGGAGGCCCTGGGGTAGACCCAGGACATGCTGGAGGGACTGTGTCGCTCGGCTGGCCTGGGTACTGGAGGACCCCTCAGAGGAGCTGGAGGAGGTGGCTGGAGAGAGGGAAGTCTGGGCTTCTCTGCTTAGGCTGCTGCCCCATGACCCTGACCAGCATAAGCGGAAGATGATGGATGGGTGGATGGGTGGATGGGT
>JAQQAE010015860.1:0-11926 GCA_029823295.1 Pseudamia nigra
GAAAATTAATAGAAATGCACAAAAATAATTTTTAAAAATGAGTAAAAATGAACAAAATAATTTTAAAAATTAGTATAAATGAAGAAAATTATCAAGAAAATAAGAAAAAAATAATGAAATAATACAGAAAATGAGAAAAAATGAATAAAACATTACAAGATATTTAAAACCAACAAAATAATCAAGAAAATGAGTAAAAAGAAAAATTATCAAGAAAATTAGAAAACAATGAACAAAGTAAGCAAGAAAATGAGTAAAATGGAATGGAATTATTAAGATAAGCAGTAAAAATGAACAAAATAATGATGAAAATGAATGAAAATGAACAAAACATTCACCAAAATGGAATGAACCCAACAATGAGGCGGACGAACGCCCCCCCCCAGGACCCCCAGTATGATTGTGTTACACTTCTATAATCACATTCCTTTTTATGTGCTTGCTGGCAGCGAGGGTGACTGGTGGGAGGCTCGGTCTCTGGACACGGGCCACTCGGGGTACATCCCCTCCAACTACGTCGCTCCTGTTGACTCCATCCAGGCAGAGGAGTGAGTACACCATGTCTTCAGTTCAAACTTTGTGTGTTTCAGTGTAAAAGAGCATCAAGTGTGAGGGGTAGAGTTTTAACTGTTGCCGTGGTGACCCATGTGTTGTCGTCATGGTGACAGGTGGTATTTTGGGAAGATGGGGAGGAAGGATGCGGAGAGACAGCTGCTGGGTCACGGCAACCAGAGGGGAACTTTCCTCATACGAGAGAGTGAGACCACCAAGGGTAAAGAGAACACACACACACCACACACAAACCCACCACACACAAACCCACACACACACTGCTGATAAAGTCAGTTTCATTCCCTCTCTACAACTCACCTTTACTCTCCCCGTCCCCATTTGCTACAGGTGCTTACTCTCTGTCTATCCGCGACTGGGATGACACCAAGGGAGACCATGTCAAGCACTATAAGATCCGGAAACTGGACAATGGAGGATACTACATCACCACGAGATCACAGTTTGACACTGTGCCACAGCTGGTGGAGCACTACTCAGGTAGGGCACACTCCAACACAATATCTGCAGGGTTATTTTATCTTCGCAGCAAACAAATGATGATTTATTTTTAACGTGAAAACTAAGTCTTCATTGTGTTCTATCACAGGTTATTTTATTATAATTATATACTTTATTATTCACCAACATTAGACTCCATGTCCACATCCTGACATGACAGCATGATGGCTTGAAAGCATCCATCCATCCATCCATCCATCCATTTTCTACCCCTTAATCCTTGTGAGGGTCGGTTGGGGGGGTGCTGGAGCCAATCCCAGCTGACTGGAGCAAGGCAGGGTACACCCTGGATGAGTCGCCAGTTCGTCGCAGGGCTGACACATAGAGACAGACAACCATTCACACTCACATTCATGCCTGTGGACAATTTAGAGTGACCAATTCACCTAACCCCCTAGTGCATGTTTTAGAGTGAATGTTAATTAAACTTTATGCTCATCTAGACATACACTATGTTAAACAAAAGTAGTAATAAACAAAATAATCACAGAAATCTGTAAAAAATTAAGAAAATAATCAAGTAAATGAGTAAAAATCAATTAAACAACCTAGAAAATGAGGAAAAAATGAACAAAATGATTTAACAAATGAATGAAAATGAACAAAGTATACAAGAAAATAAATACACATGAAAAAAACAATTAAAAAATGGATAAAAATGAACAAAATAATTAAGAAAATGAGTAAAAATAAGAAAATTAGCAAGAATATTAGCAAAACATAAATACAATAATACAGAAAGTGAGAATGAAATCAATAAAAATTATTAAGGAAATATTAAAAATGAACAAAATAGTCAACAAAATGAATAAAAATTAACATCCGTGTCAGCATACCTGGCATGACAGCATGATAGCTGGAAAATGCAGCAATGCACTTGAAGAGCAACATTCTAATTTTTATGATAGGTGATACAGCTGCTTTTCAACAGGGGGCGCTACTGCTTAAAACAAGAAAAGACACAGTAGCCTGAAAGAGTCTGAGTGGCCAAACCAGTTAAAATGAAACTTGCTTATGGATAATGACCACGTAAAGACCTGCTTCTGGGACTGGTGGTGTTAGTGCCATTAAAAAAACGATGTGGCAGCTTAAAAGAGGCTGAATTTACTCAGTGCACTCAAAACTTGCCCTGGTTATTAGTCTCTACAGTCTCCATGCCGTCAGCTTTTGGGATAGGTGGCACTAATGCTTCTGGAATAGGGGCCAAAACTGCACATGACAATGAAAAAATACTAAAAAAGTATCTGAAAAAATTGGTCATGTAAACATCTCCATCATGTCAACTTTTGAGACAGTGCAGTGCTTCTGCTTGTAAAAGAAAAGATGTTGAGATAATCACCCAAGTTCTGATCTACCTTTACCATGATATCATAGGTGATTAGGCATCTGTAGCTAAACCACTTGAAATTTGTATTTACTCTCAAGGAATTTATTAATGCACCACGCTATTTTTAGCCCACTTTGTGAAGAGCTTTTCTCAATTAATAAAATGAGCTGCACAAATACATGTATGGTTGCCTTTATGATAATTTCCAACATGTGGGATTTGGCCACTGACTTATTTTTCTGAGTATTCTTTCGGGGAAGATGACTACTCCTCTGTCAAACACACCCAACCCTGCATAATGACACCACAACTTTGGAGAACATGACACCTGTAAGAATTCCACAACTGGGGCAACCTGACCGGGATTGTACCATTGGAATGCTGGAGGCAGTGTGAACCACCTGACAAGTTGCCAGAGCAGTAAATATAATGAGGCAGAATATGAGGCTGGGACCATTCGGGCCGCTTATAAAACTGCAGGGGGTTCGAGGCACAATCTCTGGCTGCAGTCGCTTATGAATGCACACGGCTGCAAATCGGGTCGAAATCCGTTCTGAATTGGCACAGTGTATTCCGGTCTTAATGTTAGTGCAACAATGTGTGGTGTTTATGTTTCTTGACATTCTTTGGTAATTTTCATTTATTTTGTAACAGATTAAGTTAGGATATTCATTAAAAGGTAATAAGTGGTCATTTACATAAAACACAAACTGCATGTGATTTTACAAGTAAATTCAGTGGTGCCTTATTAAATCCCTTGAGTGTAGTCACAGAGAAGTAAAGTCCTGCCCCTTCCACTGTATTGTAGTCATATAAGTCACATATGTTTGTCAATCCAAAAGATTCTCAAGAAGACAAGAAAGCATCAGATTGTAAAGTTACCACAAGCTCACAAAATACCATCCTAACGTCATCATCCTCATCATTTTGCAAGTCATGAATGTCCCAATTTGTGGTAGAGATACAAACATAGTATTTAGTTTACTTTAAAACGCCTCAGTACACTGCATATCTCTCACATGGCACATATTACTAACACTAATAGAGTGAAACAGTGTTAATGAATTAAAGAGATGAAACTGACCATTTGCGTGCTGATGTTCAAACTGTAGCAGTGTCTTCAGCAGCTCTGAGATTCTGGACTGTGGACAGATGAAGCCTTTGAACTGTGTATTTTTATGCTACCAATATAATAGGTGCAGCACCCAAGCCACTCGGGGCAGCACTTGAATTAAACTCATGTAAAACAATAACAGCGTAATCCACTTTTCCTAGATCTAATGGCAGAGTCCAATCCATGTCACTAAGCTTTTGGATGCCTTTCTACATTGTTGTGCACATATGTCATAATAAAAATGTTTAGGCTAAATAATATCTATCAGAATTCAATATGTAAAATTGCTTGCAGGAGGACCTCATAACTCCAAGCAGTGTTCCACAAAGTGAAGGAAACACCAGCTCTGTGTGCCTGCAGTCTAGTACCTCAACAGGTCCATGGCAAATCATGGCCTTCCTGACGTGCACAAACACACTTTAAATTGTCAAACGTGTAATTGATGCGATGATTCATAATTGTTTTATCAGACACATAGAGGGAGGAGATGTTTCTTGTACATTGACGTGTTACATTGACTCTGTGGAGTCTGTGAACAAAATACCCACCAAGTGAGAAAGATATGGGAGGAAAATGAACCAAATAGTCAATATAGTGGGCAAAAATTAACAAAATTATCAATAAGGCTGACAAAATGATCTATAAAAAGTGATCAGAAATACGAAGTAAAATGAGGAAAAATGAAAAAAAAATCTACTAAATTAGACAGTGAAAAAAGGGCACAAAATAAGCAATAAAATGAATAAAAATCAACAAAATAACTAATAAAATGGACAAAAAGGAACAAAATACTCAATAAAATTGACAATTAAAATAATAAAGCAATACACCATATTCCACAAAATGAATACAATTCCCAAGTATTGAAGAAATACTAAACAAAATGAAGGAAAATTTATAAAATATTCAGTACAATGGACAAAAAGGAACAAAATAATAAGATGACAACAAAATCAGCAAAAGGAATTAAATGATCAAACATTGAATAAATACAAAACAAAATGAAGCAAAACCAACAAAGTAATTAATGAAATGGAAAAAAATGAACAAAATAATCAAGCAGATGAGCAAAATAATCCACATTACGAAATACTGAAGAAATACTACACAAAATGGAGAATGAACAAAATAATAAAAATGCACAAAAACAAACAAAAAAGTACTAAAATGGGCAAAAATTGACAAAATAATCAATAAAATGGACAAAAAACATCAATAACATGGACCATAAATTGAGAAAATTATCTAGAAAATAATGAACAAAACAATCAAGCAGACGAACAAAATAATCTACAAAAGAAGGTAAATATCGAAAACTGAATAAGTATTAAACAAAATGGATAAAAATGAACAAAAATAGTTAAGAAGATGAATAAATGATCCAAAAAATGAATACAATGATAAGAAAATGGATGAAACAAACAAAATAATAAAGCAAATGAACGAATGAATCCACAAAATGAATAAATATTAACCACAATGAAGGAAAATGGCTAAAGCAACGATAACAGTGAACAAAAAACTGAGGAAATGAAGAAAAACAATGCCTATAAAATCATAAAATACAAAGGTCCAGCATTCCCCCCACACCCCCGACCCTCACGAGGATTAAGGGGTAGAAAATGGATGAATGGATGGACAAAGGACAGTGTAAAACTTCACTCTCATCTTTCAGTCAAATAAAAGTCACATAATATTAGATGAATAAAAGACATTTTTAAAAGTCACACTTTGTGACATGTTCATCTGATACAAAGCGCATCATGGAGCTGAAGCCTCTTCATGTGCGTTTTGTCTTTCATTCTGTGTTTTTTACATGTCAGCTTCACAGCCTGTGCTTCCTGTTCACTGTTTTAGGGTGAATGCGCCCCCTAGAGGCTCCGGGTCACATAGCACACGCCCTGCATCATAGCACCTATGAGCATAGGTGTAGATTTCAGGCGGGATGGAGGGGATTTGTCCCCCTGATAAAACGCTGTACTTTAGATAATATAAAGCTTTTTGTCTCTAAAAAAAATCCTGTTTTCCATAAGTAATGGAAGTTTTATTTATTGTTGGGATAATTACATTTTATTTTGATCATTTCTGTTGATTTTTACAATATTTGGTCGATTTAAATTTAAAAAAATGAACAGAATATGATAAATCTTCATTCTTTTAAAGTTTATTATCTTACACTTAAGTGGAGAATACATTAAATGTTACACGTGGATTAATTTATCATACAATATAAAATACTGTTAAGCTACTATATAAGCTATTGTGTCAGTTTAGTGTGAATTTTCTTTTTTGGTACATGTTACTGATTATTTCAGTAATTCTTTATTTTATTCAATTTCTCAATGCTTGACTCTTTTGAGTGCATTTTGTCCCTTATTTTGTTTCATTCACTTGATTATTTTGCTCGCTTTGTTTTATCATTTTATTTTTGTATTTTTTTCTTATTTTATCAAATTTTCTTTATTATTTTGTTCATTTTTACTTATGTTTTCAATCATTTTGATCATTTTTACTCAGTTTATTCATTATTTTCTTTATTTTTGCTCATTCTCTTGATTATTTTATTCATTTTTCTTCATTTTCTTCATTGCTTTATTTTTACTCTATCATTTGGTTATGTTACTTATTTTGGCAAATTTTTAAAAATTATTTAATCTAATTTTTTTGATTATTTAGTTGATTTTGACTCATGTTTTTGATCACTTTTGCTCAGTTTCCTCATTATTTTTGTTTCTTCATTATTTTTGTCATTTTTACTCATTTTCTTCATTATTTTGTTCATGTTGACTTATGATTTCAATAATTTGGATCATTTTTACACAGTATATTCATTATTTTCTTTATTTTTGCTCATTTTCATGATTATTTTATTCATTTTTTTCATTTTCATCATTGCTGTATTTTTATTCTATCTCTTATTTCACTTATTTACTCATTTTTACTCAGTTTCTTCATTTTTTCATTTTCTCATTCTCATTCTCATTATTTTCTTCATTTTTCTTCATTTTATTAATTATTTTGTTCAGTTTTACTCATTTCCCTGGTGATTTTGTTTATTTTTATTCATTTTCTTGATTATTTTGGTTATTTTCATTCATTTACTTGATTATTTAGTTCTTTATTTTGTTTATTTTCCTGACTACTTCATCAGTATTGTCCTTTCTCACTAAATATTACTTGTTAAAAATGTCCTCCCAGTAAATCCTGTGCCCTTGTTGCAGTTTGCACTTTTCTTGTCAGTTGCATATGTATGTTATGTTGTTATTTGTTCATCTCTGTACACTGCCCTTTTCTCCGCTTCCCTTTTTCTCTTCGCTCTTCTCTCTGTCTGTTCGCCTCTCGTCTCTCTCACTGTCAGAGAGAGCGGCGGGACTGTGCTGCCGTTTGATTGGCAGTTGTAAGCGGGGCATGCCTAAGCTGGCCGACTTATCAGTGAAGACCAAGGATATGTGGGAGATTCCCCGAGAATCCCTACAGCTGATTAAGAAACTGGGCAACGGCCAGTTCGGAGAAGTCTGGATGGGTAGGACTGGTGGGACTGTGGCCCAGGGGGAGGGTCGAAGATGAAGCACACCTGGATAAAAACAAATTCCGGAACAGTCAGGTGGTTGTGGTTTGACAACAGAGAATCAGTGGGTATTAGAGATGTGAAGACGACCTGAGTGTAAAGCCCTGTTTATCTGTCTGCTTTGTTCAGAGTATGTGCAACAAATATACCTAAGGATTAGCGCACACACACTCTGAAAACACGTGTGGTTGGAGGATACACACACTGGTTTTTACGTTTCTGAATTAAAAATGTAGCTCTGAGACAAAACAGGGGACATTCTAGGGGCCGGGACTCGAAGGGACCTGAACCCAATAATCAATATTGAATCATTTAAGATATCATATGCAATCAAGATAACTATGTGTCACAAAACTTAAATTTCACATTTTCAGACTGAGGAAAAAATGTTGCCTTGAACCCTTGTTATTCATTCATTTTGTTAATTATATTTTTCCCTTGTGTTCAGTTTTAATTTTTACATTTTTCCTGATTATTTGGTGTATTTTTGGTAATTTTGTTGCTTGTGCTTGGTTTGCTTATTTTGTCATATTCTTAATCATTTTTCATTCAGTTTCTTTAAGTTTTTCTTTATAAAATTTTGCTCAGCTTGAGTCTTTTTTGATCATTTTATTTGCTTTTCCACTTTTTCTTGCAAATTTGGTTCACTTTTACTCATTTTCTCAATATTTTGTTCATGTTTATTAATTTTATTGATTTTTATGTTCATTTTGACCCATTTTCTTGAGTGTTCCATTCATTTTTACCCATTTCTTAAAATTATTTTATTCATTTTTACTAATTTACTTGATTATAAAATTAATTACCCATTTTAATCATTTTGTTCATTTTTACTGATTATCTTGATATTTTTTATTCATTTTTACTCATTTTCTTGATTATTTTGTTCATTTTTACCCATTTGCTTAATTATTTTGTTCATTTTTCCTCATTTTTTTATTATGTTCATTTGTAGTCATTTTTTTGATTACATGTATATTATTAATTATTCTGCTCATTTTTGCTAATTTTCTTGATTGTTTTGTTTGTTTTTGTCATTTCCCTGGTTACTTGGTTTTTAATTTGACTCATTTTCTTGACAATATTTTACTCAATTTTAATTTTCACATTTTTTGCATATTTTTGTTGATTGTTTTTACAGAGAAAACTGAATTTGTGTTTATTTTTGTCCCTTTTGCTCATGTACTTCAGTCATTTATATTCATTTTGATGGTTATTTTGTCTCTTTTGGTTCATTTTCTTATGTAGTTTATTCATTTTGGATCATTTTTGTACCTCTAACTTGTTATTTTGTTCACTGTTTTTATTTTATTTTTTTCACTATCTTGTTAATTTATGTTAATTTGTGCCTAAATCTGGAATCTATCGCATATTGCTTAATATTATGTCATGAAATGTAATGTACTTTATTTATATATGCATTTACAACAACGTACAAGTGACCAAAGTGATTTACAAACAGTACAAAAAACACACACATGAACAGAGACAGAAGCATAAATAAGTAAAACAAAATAATTAAAAAAGGATTAAACAAATTAGATGAATAAAAGCCGTCCTAAAGTTTTAGGGGGGTTGAGGGGGGCTGCATTCAATAACTGAGCAGATACATGAACACATTCAGCACCTAACAAGCAAAAATGAGGCATGAGGCTGGTTTTTATCAAGGTGTGCATAGATTTGTTCCTCCCCCTGTTGCATGTGCATGTTTCATCATCTCACCTCACCTTTTTGTCACCCCCCACCCCCCATCTCGTTCCATCTGTCCTCCATCTTTCTATCCAACACTACATCCTCAACATCCACTCTTCTTTTTAACTCTCCCATCCTTCCTTTCCTCCACCTCTGCACCTTCCTCGTTCTAACAGGCACTAATGACGGACTGTGTTATTTCCTGACCAAGCCCTGTCCTAACTCCACCCCCCTCACCATGGGCCTGGGGAGGGATGCCTGGGAGGTGCCCAGGGAAAGGCTGGCCCTGCATAGAAAGCTGGGACACGGCTGCTTCGGAGACGTGTGGATGGGTGAGACAGACACCGTCAATCTGTGCTGTCCTGTAGTGACATGTCCATGTCCACTGGATCCTGTTTGTCTTTATTTGGGCCTGAACGAGCCTTTATGGGACCCCAAGCTGAATTTAATTCAGGGACAATCCGTGTAGCCTCTGGTTAATCCATGTCCGCTATGAATGGGAAATAGCATAATGAAAAAAAGTCTTCATTTTCAATTCTTCATTTTAAATACAGAAATAAGGTAAAAAGTAAAAACATCTTTTTGTTTATACTCAACCATGTGGACACCTGACACAATAAGATGTTGTCATTGCAGCCATCCTGAGAAAATGAACAAATACATAAAATACAATGAGTGTCTGATGATAATGTAAAACTTTCATATTACAAGATACAGAGTAAACATTTTTTTCTCAGGGTGTCAGCAGCATGTTGCTGCATTTTCTAAACTACATAATGTCAATTCAGTAAGGATAGATCAACAGGTTGGGTCCAACAAAATGTATTCAGGAAAGCAGAGAGCAACAAGGAGTCAGGAGACTGTGTAAATGCCAGTCCAACAGGTCAGCACCCTGTGTCACGTTGTCAAGCGACAGCAGACACACTGGAGCTTTGACTGTGAAAGGTCCGATCCATACCTACGTTTGTTTTGACAATTTTGAAAATAACACATTAACCACACAGTTCTACTTTGAGTTCAATTTAAAACATGAGAAAACAGCTTGCGTATACTGTACTGTGGAATATGAGCAAAAAGTTAATTTTTCCTTCTTGTATTTTTGTATTTTAAAGTGAAGAATTGAAGATGCTTTTTCATCATCCATTTTCCTGTTTGTAACAGATATGGATTGAACAGAGGGTACACAGACTGGGGACCACCACACATTTTTTTTTATTATTTTGAAAGAATCAAACTCCAAAGCAATAGTTGACTGCAATAAAAATCAAATCTCTTTGATCAACAGCTCTTGATTTTATGATAACTACTGACACAGTATAGCGCAAAAAGGAAACATTCTCTAAATCCACACGTAGCTCCCGTATGTGTGGAGCTGTTTCCGTCTCCTGTAGCTAAATGTCTAAATGTCTGGCTCTGTTTTAGTTTACGGTACCTGTTTATACTGTTCAAATACTTAACGCTCACGAGGTGAAATTTTGTTTTTGCATCAACAAAGAATGGACGTTACAGATATTAAGTGAAGCATTGAAGTCCTTCTGAGCCACAGTATTTGTTTTTCACTTCAGCCCTGATTTCACATCCTGTTCCTCATAATATTGGACAAAGGAAACAATATTTTTTAGGTTAAAGATTCACATTTTGTCCTACAAATGACCAGGAAAGATCATAAGTTACTTGAGAGAGCTTTAAAGTCCCATACTGTGACACTTAAATATGTATCTGTACCATAGACTGTATATAAAAGAGACAGAGTGACCATGACATCACCCATTGGTTCCTGAGCAGCTGTTTTGAGGCCAATTAGGTTGTCAATTCCAAAAACAGGATGTAACCATATTTGGGAGTATGGCAGCAGAGCGTATCAGGGGACTCATAGATAAGCTAATGCCAACTGCTAGTTCACTGACTCGGTAAAACTTCATCAATCATTGATGAACAAAGTCATATTGCAGTGTTGTTAGTGTAAACCCTGAACCGCCACAGTTTAGTGTCCGTCTGTATTACTACCTCCACCAAGGAGGTTATGTTTTTGTTGGTATTAGTTTATTTATTTATTTACATTATCTATTTGTTTGTTCATAACATAACTGGAAGTGCTGTGAACTGATTTGGATGAGATTTTCAGGATCGGTTGGAAATGGCACAAGGACCAATCGATTAGATTGTGGTAGTGATCTGGATCATCATCTAGATCTAGAAATTTTTTATAGGATTCTTCACCATTGTGAGATAGGGAAAAAGTCATCATATGTCCTTGTAACCCCACAAATTACACCCAGAAAATGTAGCTAAGAAACAGATTCGATCAAACCACAAAGTTTGATTTAGATATGGTCAATATTCAGCATATAGTGATCCAGAATGCTTATATTCACAGGGGTTGAGGAAAAATAGTTACTGTAAGGTAGTAAATAAAATAGACATGAAACTGACACCAAATTGTAGTGGACAGTCTGCTGGTTCAGTAATGTGTCCATGGATTTGATGTATCTTCAACATTTATGGAGCTAGATCCAGGAAAAAACTGCCATTATGGAAATATTATGTTTTGTGAATAACTATTGGACTGATAATAAAATAACATTAAAACTGATAAGTTGTATAACTTTATAATTTGTTTTCATTGTCATATCCCACTGTGAAGTGAAACTGAGCTGCCTTGGTGGAGATCTGCACTCTCTGAGTGCTTTCTAGTTAAATTAATAGATGCTAGGAAGGTCTGACTTAGTCCAACTCCACAGGTGAGTGGAGCTGTCATACAGTCCTGTCAATCAAATCCCAGCACAGCAGAGATTTGACAAATTATTGGCTGTAATGAACAGTGCCCCCAGTGGCTGCTGGTGGTATTACAACTTCAGGTTACTACTTTAAGTTACTAAGTGGGTTCTTACCATACACTGTATATATTACTGGACAAAGTGACTGTGACGTCACCCATTAGTTTCTGAAGGGCCATTTTGAGGCCAGTTGGGTTGTCACTTCCTGGATGGCATCTCTGGAGCCAAAAACAGGATGTAACCATATTTGGACGAATGGTAGCGGGGCTAATGAAGCGTTTATGCTAGGGGACTCATAGGAAGCTAATATTAGCCGCTAGCTTACTGATGCGGTAAAACTTCACCACGCAGTGTCAAACAAAGTCATATTATGGTGT
>JAQQAE010015861.1:0-11925 GCA_029823295.1 Pseudamia nigra
CCCATGAATCAAAGGCATACTACTGATGATGTGTCCCAAAATTCAGTTTGGCAGTTCCTATAATACTCTCTCTCTCTCTCTCTCTCTCTCTCTCATGTATACCATCTACTGGCACAATGGACTGTTTAACATCTCGTCCCGTGTTTCTATGATTCTCAGTCAAATTGAAAGAGTGTAAACTATATATAGAATAGAGCTTGCTTTGTGCACATAGTTAGAATGTTGTATCTTTTTCCTTTCGAATAGTGGAGCACCTTCGAGGCCAAAATGTATACATTGTGATACAAGGACCAATGTGGCACAGTCCCTCTCCAGTGGATATGTAGTAAACCTACCCAAGGGGCTATAAAAATCTAAAGTGGTGGCCATTATTTTTCCCATTAAAATGGCATATCCAATATTCTCACAGAGTGTCACAAAATTTTGCACAAACAAGCATTCAGCTTGACACAGGGATGAAATGCAATAATATTAGTGACCAACAGTCAATGGTCAAGGTTGCTCTGACCTCATGTCATAGCCGTCCAGTCTTTTGATATAATCTTCAAATTTGGACTCAAGGATGAACCCCTTAGATTTTCAGGGCAAAGGTCAATGTCAAAATCATGGAAATGTCAGTTTTTATAAAGAAGAATTTTGCAAGTCAAATAAAATATTTATACATTCAGTTTGAAAAACACTGCAAAAAGAACAGGAGATGCAAACACTGTTGCCCTATTGTTTCTTCAGCATCATGTGCAGGATTACTTTGATCTGGCCTGGCTTGGACAAATTTTCTTCAGTGACAAGTAGTCGGGGGTGTCTCAGAAATAAAATAAAAAAAAAAAAACTAAGCCATTATGAACAAGTTCAGACTAAAATGTCCCAGGATGCAGGTGGACAGACCTACAACCAATTATAGCAACAGTCACTGTCAGTGTGTCAAACCACATCTTCCCATCATCAGATAAATGATGGTGATCTGGTTCTCGCATCATTTTCCCCCTGCTCTATTGTTCTGTACTTTATACATTCCAGTGTAAGACACTAGCATAGGAGGTTCCTGGTACAACATAGGTGAACATATAAACCATACAGATACATGTAAAATGGCCTTGAAGCTGCCCCACTAAAGTACAAACAAGACTCACGTCGAGCGTTGTCCTCTTCTTGCCCTCGCCCCTCTCTCCTCTCTGGTTGCTCAGGATGTTGTAGCAGGATTTACACACTTTGTTCAGCTTGTTACCGTCATATTCTAAAGCCACTTTGTTGTCAGAACACTTCCAACATACGACCTAAAACAGCGGGGAGACCCTGTCAGCAACAGCAAGTAAACCAGCACTCTGATGAGTCATTAGATATGGCTACTCACACAGCCACAGGCTCTGCAGTGATGTCTCCTCCTGGTTAGTGCATTAAAAGGTTCCTGGCATTTCATACACATGCTCACTTCGTTGTCTCTGATCCAGCGAGGGGCACGGTGGCCAAGTTCCTTTGTCTTAAAATATGCATGCATTACAGAGTATAATTTAGTGTTGTCTAAATGGATTACTGTCCCCATTTCTTCCAAAGATATCCAACTTACTGGCTCTTCTACACTCAGCTCCCTGGAGGCCAGTTTGAACGTTTCATTTTTCTTCTGGAAGACAACAATGGCTTCCTGAATCACCTGGGAAAAGAGCTTGTTTAAAAAACAATGCTGGCAATGTAGTCCTTTCTCCCAGTCCATATAACACTACATGCACTATATTAGGGGCTGCTGTGGCTCAATAGGTAGAGCGGGTTGTCCAGGAGCCGAAGGGCTAGCGGTTCAAATCCCAGTTTCTCATGTCCACAGGCCGAAGTCCTTGAGCAAGACACTGAACCCCACATTGCTCCCAGTGAGTGTCACTGGTGTATGAATGTGTATGAATAAGTGCAAGACCATTTATTAAATGCAACATAAAAATAGACTGGTACCTTTATCCACTCATTTCGGTCATGTTCAGAGCTTCAAAAACAGAAAAATGAAAGGTTAAATTAGAGCTACATTAATAAAAATAAACTCACAGTGCATGCAAAGTAACCTTGATTTTAAAAAATGGCATGCCTTATGCACACCTGGCCTGCAGCTCCAAAGTCCTCTCCTTTCCAGAGACCTGGAAGCTGTATGGGTGATCTTCATTTGTCGTCTGTTGCACCTGCATACCATCCACTCCAATCCTGCACCGGACAGTGAAACGCTGTCCAAGGAGGCTGAACTTAGGAGTGCAGCACAGCAAAAAGTTGTTGAACTGTTGGCAAAAACAAATTTAGAGTGCAACTACAAGTAACAAAGGGGAAAAATATTCCAGGGACTGCATGAATTAAGAAGCTGTGAAATGACAAATCCCCCACTCAGTTTTTGAAATTGACTGGGTGACTTTTTCCTTGAAGGTCAGCATATTTGGAATCTGCATAGTTAATAACCCAGGGGGATGTGACATTTTCAATGCAACTACATAGTCAATTAAAATGCTGATTACATGGTTGCCATAGTAACCCCGCCCCCACACCTGACTACCCATATGCCAAGTTTTGTTAGTTTGTGTCCAGAGACTTTGAAGATATAGAGCCAAACCTTCAGATGGACACATGTATATACTAACAGAGCTCTCAACTATACCCCCCAACTTTGTTCAGGCAGGAAATAAAAAGTAATATTACACTGTATACAGACGTAGGCATAAAGAGATTTCAGTTATTTCGGTGAGTGTGCATCCTTTTCTTAATACTATGAACATCCGGGTTCTAACCAGGAAGAGGTGTCTCTCCATAGCTGACGTGTTCCTTGCAGCGAGCTTCAACAGACGACCTTCTTTGACAAACTCACTAGTTGGGTTGATCACTTCCTCCTCCCCAACCATTTCATAGATCTCTAGAAGCCGCTTCAGGTTTTCCTACAGCGGGAGAAACGTGGTTGAAAACAGCAAGCGATCTTTACAGTCCAAGCTTTTTGTTACTGTGTGGTTGCTACAATACATGTGAAATACTTCTGATAGGACTAAATTCTACTACAGCATCAACACAGTGACACTGAACCATAAATTAACATGGTTGTTAACAGAGTAGCAGGCTCAGTTCAGGCAATTAAATAAATCTGAAGTGTCCTGCAACTGTGATAATGTCTTACTTAGAAAATGATAAATGATGTATGTTTTGGTCACGTACAGCTTTTTGGATGGCGCTGTTTGAGTGTGTTGCAGCCATGGAAATAGTCTGCAATGATTCTGTGGGAGGACATAGACCAAAGTTATTACGTACATACAGACCTTTCAGAGGCAAGAAACTTCATGATAGGAGGAGGATCTGTAAAATCTGGCAGGTACACCACCGAACCCAAAACAGTATGTGGTCACGGATAAATGATGCTGATAAGAATTAATCAATGCCTTGCGCTTTAAGACACCTTACTTTGTGCCAACTCATAATCAGAGTCATCTTCAGGCAGTTTCTTCAGATAATCCCTCAGCAGCATCTCATAGCGTGGAACCCTCTGGACCGGCTCCAACATGTGGTGCTCCATGGTCAGGCTACCACACACCTCCTGACTCTTTAGCAACACAACACACACATTTATTGTTACCATTTTCAATATTGCTCATTAATCCTGAAGAGATCCGATCTGTGACAGGACACGTATTGAATTATGCAGTGAACAAAAAAAAAGTGTTAAACAACCCAGAACATATTCTAGATTTTAAATTACCGGTATCACAAGTAGCCACATTTAGCTTCAGTGACAGCTTTGTACACTCATAGTATTCTCCTCAGATTCACATAGTCATCACCTGAAATGGTTTTCAATTCACAGGTGAGTTAATTTCTTCAATTTCTTGCCTTCTTAACATGCTTTAGACCATCAGTTATCTTGCGCAGAGGAAAGGTGGGTACAAAGTCAATAACCCTATTGGTGCTACTCTATAGACTGTATGTACCGTACAAATCCATATTATGACACCACTCAAGAAACACAAGACAGCCCATTATCACTTTAAGAAATGAAGGTCTGTCCACTCTTACGAATCTGAATGTGTCCCCAAGTACAACCACCAAAACCATTAAATGATAAAAACTGGTGATTAAATGACTGTCCCATGACGGTCAAGACACAGAGGTGCAGAGGTTACTAGAATTACCATCCTCAGACGCTGCAAATTTACTGCACCAGAGATAGTATTTGATGGTGCTCTTGCACAGTTTGGATGTCTTTAGTATTATTGTACAATGCTGACAATAACTATGTAGGAATAAAGTAAATGAATCTGTGAAACCACACTACTGAAGTAATGGTGCATCTTACCTGTATGTCCTGGATGATGTTTCTGAAGGCAGAGGAGCGCTCAGTCCAGGTCCTAACCAGCTCCATGGCCTGCTCAAAGTTCCTAACATAGTCTGCGTACATTCTCAAGAAGGGAGCATGTTGGAGCAGAACCTTACCCAGGCCTGGACTCTCACTCCTAGATTTAGTAGGATGATAAGAATAATATGTACCATGTAAAGGCCACACAAGTAAACCTATAACCTTCAGCAGCTGAATGTGAAGTATCTTGACGGTATACACTACCAGTCAAAAATGTATGCACCTTCTCCTTCAGTGTTTTTTTCCTTTATTATTCTTAAAATTGGACATTAATACTAAAGACATCCAAACTGTGAAAGAACACATGGAAAAATGCAGTAAACAAAAAAAAAGTGTTATAAAATATGTTCTGGGTTGTCCATTTTAGATGGTCTGACGACTGCCTGTACAGCTACTGTACAAATTCATATTATAGCAAGAAACAGTTAAGACATGGTCCATCATTACGTTAACAAATGAGTCAGTCAATCAGAAAAATCTTAAGAATTGAGAATGTGCACTGATAAAACTGGCTCTCATGGAGGACCATCTCAGGAAAGCAAGCTCAAGAACTCTCTCTTCTCTTACAGTACCTCAGGTAGCATTTGATCTTTGTTTAGTACATAATAAAGATAAAGTTTGATTGATTGATTGATTGATTGATTGATGAGATTTCGGCCTTGAATTGTGAAGCGCCTAGAGATAATCGCCGATTATGATTGGCGCTATACAAATAAAGATTGATTGATTGATTGATTGATAATTACCTCTGGCACGGAGGTTATGTTTTTGTTGGCAGTTTATCTGTTCACAACATTAACTTAAAAAGTTATGAACAGACTTGGAAAAAAAATTCAGAATAGGTCAGAAATTACACAAGGACAAATCAGTTAGATTCTGGGAGTGATCTGGGTCATCATCAGGATCCAGAAGATTTTTAAAGGCTTCTTCACCATTGTTAGATAGGGCCAAATTCAACATTTGTCCTTGTAATGCCACAAATAACACCCAAAAATTTAGCCAAAAAACAAACACAGGATAACACCATAATACTGTAGATCCTGTCAAACCACAACATTTGATGCAGATATGGGCAGTATTCTGGATATAGTGAGCCAGACTGTTTATACTTTCAGGACTTAAGGAAAAATAGCTGCTGTAAAAGGTATTAAATGAAGCTATAGACATGCAACTAACACCAAATTGTGGTGGAGAGTCTGCTGATTCCATAAGGTGCCTACAAGTTTGATGTAGCTTCAACATTTACAGAGCTAGATCCAGAAAAAAAAAAAAACTGCTAAGGAAATATTATTTTCATGAATAACTATTGAACTAATATTAAAATAACATAAAAACTGACCATTTGTACAACTTTATGATTTGTTGTCATATCCCACTGAATAGATACTGAGCTGGCTTGGTGGAGGTCTGTGCTCTCCGAGTGCTTTCTAGTTCAATATGTGCTCTTTCACAGTATGGCTGTCTTCGGTATTAATGTACAATGTAAAAAATAAAGAAAAACACACTGAAGAAGTTGTGGCTAAACTTTTGACTGGTAATTGTGCTGCTAAAATCAGAAAAATACAATGCATTTTACTGGAGTAAATGTTGTCTGTGTTGATGCTGTAAAGCCCCACCAGTGGGTGATGCAGTTGTCCAGGTCAGGCAGCAGAAACTGACTGTGGAAGGAGTAGATGGAGGAAATGTTGGAGAAAATATTTCTTATCACTTCTGGAGGAAAAGAGCCTCGAGATGCCTCATCTGTTAGTCGTACGCAGAACACCTGTGAAGCGTTTCAGAGGAAATGTTAATGTAATCCTTGCAGATGTCTGACAGTGTTGCTGTCAAACTATGACCACACTGACCTGGTCTAACAGGTGGAGGCGAGCCACATAAGCCTTCTCTGTCTGCAGAAGCTCATTAGCTATTTTGTACAATTTTTGCTCTGTGCTCTCTTCATCTTTGAGAAGATCTCTTCCTTCCTCATTCCTTTTCACATCGGCATCATGTTCACTTTTAGACTCTTTGTGAATCACTCCATTCTCAGAACACTGCCAGAAAACTTTTGAGCTACATCCTATGGGTATCTTATCTTCCTTCAATTGATCATTCATTCTTTTTGTGGTCATTACTGTGCTTTCATTCCCACACACATTCATTTTTGTTGTAGAATATTCTTTACTATGGCTTGGCAGCTGAGGAACGGCTCCATGAATGGTCTGACTGAGTCTGTGATGAGTCGGTGTGTTGATGGTGATCTCTGGCCCGCTGTGGTTGGGTGACTGCAGTGGTTTCATTGGAGATCGTTCAACATTTTCACTGCAATTTCTGAAGAAAAAAAAAAAAAAAACCCAAGTGTGCATTTGTCAATAAAAAGTCAATCACAAGTTACAGACTTATTTACATGACGATATCAAATATAATTCTAACCTGCTCTCTCCCAAGAAAACAATTAGATCAGGCACACTCAAAGATTTCCCCTTCCCCTTTTCTTGTGCGTCCATCTTAGAGCTAGAGATTCTGTGCAGTCCTAGCCAGGACTTTGAGTTCTTGGCAGGGCTATAGCTCCACATCTTCCCCTGAACAGGACTGGGGGTACGCAGCCTTCCTCCGAGAGGGCTACAGTTCCTTGTGGACAACTTAGCAGGACTCTGCCCTCCTTTCCTTGATGGGCTACAGTCGTGAATGCCTCTTTTTCCTGGACTTGGAGATCCTGAAATTGGACTGTTTACAAGGCTTGAAATCCCGTGAGGATGTCTGGCAGGGCTTCTTTGTGATCCACATCCTCCATTCATAAGGCTGCTCCCCCCTCCTCTGACAGGACTAGGGGAGCCAAGATGATGCTGTGCGGAGCCAACAATGGAAATAAATACTCCATCTCCTCTGTTAGCGCTCTGCTCTGCTGTGGCTTCATTCTTTTGTTGTCTTTGTAGTTTTTCTCTGATGGGACTGGGATCTTGCACATGTCCTGTCCTCACAGGGCTCTGGAGGTGAGCAGGTTTAGGAGGAACTGTGACAAGATCAACAATATGGTTGGAAAATGTGATTAGAGTACAATAACTAGAGATTTATGAAAAAAGGCCTACCTTGCGGCTTGTGAGGTGATCTTCTGGCTGTCCCTCTCTCACCATCTTCATCTGCAGCAACTTTAGAGTCCGACTGTGATCCACAAACACTGTCACACAAATGGTTACCGCTTCCTGAGCCACACACCTCACTGTTCACTAGGAAAAATACAGCCACTTAAGATGCCTGTTCACTCCACTTTTATAACCACATACTGTATCTAGATTTGCAGAATTTGTCAGATTTTTTGTGAGATTGTACCATGTATACACTCACTTGTATTAGGCTGTGTCATGCCACATGAAGACTATGACCGTTTGTTCTTTTTGATGATCCTGCACATATCCGTGTCCTTTCTAGAAATGTATTTTGATTTGTTCCAATGAAGTTCAATCAGTTTGAACGAGCTTTAAAAATGTACTATTCCCCAGTTACTATGAAACACCATTTCACTAATACATTGCATCATTGATAATAAAACTATAAATTACGGTGCAACAGTATTCATGAAACTGTCTGAAGCTTATTTAAACTACATCTGGAGCTTTTCTTACCTGCAGCTGTTTTCCAAACTTACATAAGATAATCCCGTCTTTGAGCAGCTTTAACATTTTGCTTCAGGCTTTGCTGAAGTGTGGCAGATTTGTGGGTCATGTGCAGAGTTAAAGACTGCTTTCTACGCTTTCTCACTTCTGCCTTTTCAACAGAGACAAAGAAACATTTGCCATGTTCAGGACTTGTGCAATTGTGCTTGTCAAAAAAACTGAAACTACATTTTTGAAAAATAGAGTGCCATCACTCCCACAGAGTAAATAAACATAGCACAGACTTCTAAATGGAGCACAAACATGAAATTATGAAAAAATGGCAAAGTTATCCACTTCACATTATATTTTTATTAGAATTGAGTCAGAATGATGGTATATGACAAAAAAAGTGTTTTGGTCACAGTTGTTTAATACATCAAAATACCCTGGTACTTTAAGTACAAAAAATATATTTTTATTTTTTGCAGAATAAAAAAATATTTTATAGGTTTGGTTGATTACTCAACTTTTTGGCACAGTAACCAAAAATTAAATTAGGACCCAAACTCAAAAATCCATATAAAATAGCAGTTTTTACTGGTTAAATTTAAAAGCTAAGCCATATAACAATGGAAAATGAATCCATTAGTTCATTTTGAACAAAATAGGTTCAGTGTTGTTGGTGCCTAGTCATCAAAATGCAAACATTAACAAAATAATTCACAAAATGAACAAATATTAGCAGAAATGTGTGCAAATAATCAAGAAAATTGACAAAAATGAACTTTTTTTTTTAAATGGACAACCCAATAAAATAGGTTCCACCACTCATTTTGGGAAAAGCAGCTGTAGGTCATGGTGAGGCCTGCTCCCATAGAATACAGACAGACAGTATAACTGGGGAGACTTCTCCTTGAGTGAAAAGTGAAAACAGATAGCGGTGCCTCTGTGAGAAACACTGAGGCTTTGTGCGCGTTTATGAGAGATTGATGAATGCTGGTCAAGACATACAAGGCAAAGTCCAGGCTGAATCAGGGGGAAGGGATTTTACGCCTCTTAATCCAGCACACTAAGGAACTAACGGGGTCTCAAAATTCACAAACATTAGTACACAAATGGAGCTTTACCCACATGGAAAGTAACTGATGCAATTCATTCACTACCTTATTCATCCCATTAACCAGCCCTCGTCACTGTAGGCTGGAAAGTATGAGCCAAAAATTAAATCACTGCAAATATTACATTTATTTCATCTTATTTTTACCATTGACATCATGTAAAGATATTATTTTATATAATAAAGTAAACTATTTTTATTTGAACACAAAGCAAAGTAAGAGAAAAATCCTTATTAGCATGGGGTTTCCCAAATTTGGTATCAATTTCTTAAATTAATGATTTTTAAGAAATTTTGATTAACACTAGAACCACCAGTGGCTTTAATTTACCTGCAGCTGATGATTACCCACTTTTAACAAAACATGACAAAATATAATCACTTCTAATGCCTAATATTTATACTACTGAATTTTGGCTACTTAAAGACTTTCTAGGGACATGCAGGCATCCTATTACAAAATCCCAAATACGGACCCTTAAGGTGGATTATCACCATTAATTCAGTAGTGTTAAAAAGGCATCAACAACAAATGTGGATGTTTGCAAGGAAAGGAAGAAAATGAACAAGAAGTCTGAATAAATTATAAAACCAGCAGAGAGATAGCAAAATAAGCAAATGAACCAAGTATCAACACAATGATTAAAATCCATCAAAATAACAAACAGAAAAATGGACAAAATAATAATGAAAATGAACAAAACATTAACAAAATGATTCAGGAAATTATAGAAATGATCAAGAAAATGAACTAAATTAATCCTACACTGACTACAACTGTCATTGTTTGTGTAAAGCAGGATTTCTCAGGAATCCAACGCAACACATCATCTACAGTGGCTTGCAAAAGTATTCATACCCCTGGGATGTTTTCACATTTTATTGCAGTATAAAATGAATCAGTCAATTTAATTTGCCTTGTTTGACAATCTTCTTCTCCTTTCTGCTGCTCCTCTCAGGGGTCGCCACAGCGAAATACCAATGATTCACTTTGTTTGACAATAATTTACAAAAAAACAACTAATGTCAGAGTGAAAACTGATTTCTACAAAGTAATGTCAATTAATTAAAAATATATAATGAAAAATAAGTGTTTGCATAAGTATTCATACCCTCTAAGTCAGTATTCTGGAGACTCACCATTGACATCATTCAGTTTGTGTGGTAGCTCTCAGTCAGTCTTACACACCTCAATACCATAATGTGTCTCTATTCTTCATTGTAAAACTACTCAAACTCTGTCACATTGGACAGAGATCAGGAACAAATAGTCCTTTTCAAGTGCAGTCTCAAATTATGTTGGATTGAGATCTGGGCTCTGACTTAACTCCAGAACATTCACAATGTTGTCTAAACTATTTTTGTACAGTTTTTGCTGTTTGCTTCAGGTAATCATCTTCCTGGAAAGTAAATCTAGATAGTTGCAGTTCTGTCAGACTGAATCAGGTTATTGCCCAACATTTCCCTATATGTTGCTGTATTCATTCAACCTTCTACTTTTCCTAGCCTTCCAGGGTCTGCTGCAAAGATTACAACACCCTGATACTGACACCACCATGCTTTACAGTGGAGATGGTAGGTTTATGATGATATGCAGTGTTCAAACATAGTGTCTAGTCTGATGGCCAAAATGCTCAGCTTTGGTCTCAGTAGACCCACGAGCTTTCTTCTAGTTGACTTTAGAGTCTCTACATCTTCTGGCGAACTGCAGAGAGGATATAATAAACAGCTTTTTTTTCCTCTTTGCTATTCTACTATGAAGCTTTGGTTGGTGGAGAACTTGGTCAGCAGTTACTGTTTGCACTAATCCTACCATTTCAGCAGCTGAAACTTTTAACTCTTTCAGAGTCATCATGGGTATGTTGGTGTCCTTCTTGTCCTGTCTCAGTTTGTGAAGACGGCCTGCTCTCGGCAGATTTACGCATGTACCATATTCCTCCCATTTATTAATGATGGTTTTAATTGAATTTGGTATATTTAGTTATATGAAAAGGTTTTGTATCTACACCAGGACTTGTACTTTTAAATAACATCATCAGGAAGCTTCTTATAATGTTGTTCTGTCTTCATAGTGTAATTGAAGCCAAGAATACTGATTCACCAGTGACTGGACCTTCTGGACACAGGTGTAAATACTACTGTCACATTGCACATCCTGCACTCAGATGATCTCCCTTTATAAACTGGCAGACGACCAGCACCATTTGTCTGGTCTTCTGGCCATTTAGGTGAGTCATGTTGAAGGGTATAAATACTTAGGCAACCTCTTATTTTCTACCATATTTTTAAATTACAATTGACATTACTTTGTAGAAATCTGCTTTCGCTTTGAAATTAAATACAGTGGTACCTCGCATAAAGAACTCTGACAACGAAAAATTCGTATACCGAAGATAAAAACTGCAAAAAATGTCCCTCGAACAACGAAAATTAAATCGGTTAACGAATAGTCACTTCCGGGTCTTGGACGTGACATTCCTGCAAGCTAACAGCCGTTAGCTTGTGTTATGGACAGGCTGAAGCCATCCGGCAGCGGTGCGTCCGCTCTCGGCCATCCGGCAGTGGTGCGATGGCTGGACTGGAACCGACATGCTGCTGTTGTCCTGCTGCGGGGGATGACATCCCCGGCTGGGATACTGTGCTCCAGTCTCCACGGCACGGTAGGGAAGGGGGCACAGGCACTGACCTGTGATCTACCTGTGGACCCACACACCTGGATCCATCCGTCTGCAGCGCAGTGGCCCGGCCTCCGCCGTCTTCACGCCACTGGAGCCCGAATCCAGAGCGGGAGGTTCCGGGGCTTTTCTGTCACAGTTGGTCCCGGAGACAAAACAACAGACGGGGACAGACATCCGAACTACCGCTGGAGTGTTCAG
>JAQQAE010015862.1:0-11925 GCA_029823295.1 Pseudamia nigra
CCAAGGTGACATATGTCCATAGAAAAGTTCACCTTGAGGAAGAATCCTTCCTCAAGGCATCTAGTCAGATGTTAAGTGCCATGATGCCTCACCCTGGCGGCAACATGTCCTTCAGAAAAATTCATCTTGCTTCCAACCAGTATGTTTATGAAAGCGGGGGAGGTGGTAAGCAGCACATTCTCCAGCAGAGTCCGCTCCCAGGGGGAGATTACACACAGCCTGTTTCAAGGCCGAGGGATCCGAAAAGACAAAACAAATATACAGTAAGCCAGTCATTTTCAGAAGTAGACAAGAATTTCATCTCCTCAATACTCCAATTTAATATATTTTTTTACTAGACTTCAAAGGCCACTTCTGTGAAGAGACCCCAGCACCTCTGTGTTGTTTCCCACTCTTTCGATTTCACCTCAGAAGTCGTCCATGTCGTGCTGCCCAATTCTCTTCCAAACTGCATAATTTGAAACAAAGCTTTATTGGACTCTGAACAGCTCTATCCATTTTTCTGTATCGATAACCAGGAAAAACACCCACACCAATCAACATAAATCCTGTTATCATGGTTCCAAATAGATAAATATCAATCACATCCCCAGTGGACAGCGACTCAAAGACACATAAGTTCCTGTGCGTCCACTGATTCCTACATGTCCAGCAGCCGTTGTCCTCAGATGACCTTGAGTTCCCTCAACCCGTCTCCTGCGTGTCAATTTCATTGAGGTCCGGTTGGTCAGTTCTATGTTGCGTTGAGTTATTTAGGGGGGAGACTCCGGCAGAGACTGAGCACAAAAAAACATGCAGACAGACATAGCATTGTTTACTGCTGGCTGCAAAACTAATTGCCCTTCGGAGATAATGAAGATTTCTTTGAACTTTGAACTTTTTGAATAGCAAGCAGGGAAACGGGGACGGGAGCAGATAGAAATGTGTCCGCTCTCTCTGGAAGCTGGAAGAAGAAAAAAAAATTCTATTCATTTTTACCAATTCTCTTAGTTTTTTGTTCATTTTAATTCATTTTCTTAATTATTCTAGTCATTTCTACTCATTTTCTTAATTATTTTGTTTATTTGTACTGATTTCCTTGATAAATTTGTCACCTCCAATTTCAGACATAATCTATGCCTTTGAATAAGTACATGGAAGGAGATTTTGGTTCCTCATGCCCTGATGAGAAGATACTGTATATAATATTGAGGAGGAAAGCCATTAGTGAAGGCCAATGAACATTTCTCACATACGTCTAAATGATACTTCAGCATGTCATGTGGAAAAAGTCCAGAAGGGCAACATGGGCCATGACAGTCACCAACCCACTATTTTCCACCTGGGTGTCACTGACAAGCTGTGTCCATCCCTGTGCTACGCCCTGCTCATCCTCCATGTTTCCGCTCATATGAACACGGTGGACCAGCCAAAGCAATTTTGATTTTGTGGACATCAGTGAGGGCAGTGACTGAAACACAACAAAAGCACAGAGGGACAGATGGACATCAGTATGGAAATGCAATCTGCAGATGTGGATTCCACTCACAGCAGCACAAAGCCAGGGACTCGCGACAGGGATCCCAAAGGAGTCAACAAGTGTCTTAAGGTAACAAACGCTCACTGTTTGAACTTAACTGGTTGAAAACACAGATTTGACTGAGACATAAACAAGTTGCAAATCCTCTACTTACATGTCTGACATGACTAAGAAATATTAGTTTTCATATGTAGGTTGATTTTTAGAAATTGTGATGATCATATCAGCAGGGTGTGACATAAATTTTTCACCTTGTGTTCCTATGTGACTTAGATGTAATTAGTATTATATAGGATTATCTGTAAGTATCAATTTGTTGCACAATACTGACCTCAAGTGGCCAGAATCTTACACACAGTTTTTTTTGTATGTTAAGAATAAGGACAAAAATAAAACTACTTGGATCATGAGTCTTCAGAAACACTATCTAATCTTAAAGTGCAACATGTCTGTCATCCAGGTCATAGTATCCAAGGCGTGTGGTTTTTCTTCTGTCGACTGGTCTGGAAATTTGGTTTGAAGACGTGGGTAGGTAGCGACCTGGATAGGTAGCAAAACGTCTTCAAACCAAATTTCCAGTCCAGTAAACTGAAGGAAAACCACATGCCTCATCTAATCTTAAGGTTACTCTGGACGTTGTTACTGTACGTTGGTCTCAAGTTCTACAGTGAACAACCTTGAGTAAAACATAAACTAGCCTCTTACACTCCTATTGTCTGAAAAGGTTGCTGAAAATCTACTGAATGCATTTGTTACTATGCTGGATTACTAATTCCTTACTATCAGGATGCCTGCTGAATGTGTAAAAAGCTTACGGCTAATCTACAATGCTATGTAAAAACAGTGACAGGGATCATGTTTGTCTCATATTCAGTTCTCTGCATTGGCTCCTTGTTAAAGAACAGAATCCAGAAAATTTGAACAGACCTCTTTGCTCGCAGTGCAGTTTATGGAATTTCCATAAGCACACTGGGACACTTAAAGTCCTTTCCTCTGGAGCAGCGTCAGTTTAGGTTCAGGAGATAAATAGTCTCTAATTTAAAGGTCCCATACTGTGAAAAATGTGCCTTTTTTGGGGTTAAAGACTATAGAATAAAATAAAATTGGTTAAAATTTGAACTTGCTAATTGCAGCCAGTACAGAGAAATCCATGGCCTCCAGAAAAAACAAGCCGTTTAGAATTTAGGCAACTTGTGACATCAAAAGTTAAATCCAATTATGGTCCAGAAAATTTCATCTGTCCCACCCCCATGAAGAGGTAGAATTCAAAATTTTAAACCAAGAATTCAAATCCAATCCAAAATTATCCCTGACCCCAGGGACCTCGACCAATACTCATGACATTTTTTTCACAAATTGACTGAAAACTCACACTGACAGGATATGATCCCACCTCACCTCTGGGATTATGGTGTGTTCCATTTATGGTGGAACTCAGAGGTCAGAACTGGGAGTGAAGTAAAATCTGGGTGGTTGCATTTCAGCTTCAAAGTTAGAACAACATGGAAGCTTGGAAAACATGAGTATAGACAACATCCAAACAAATGTGCATACTACATGTGATGACAACTCTACATGGTATTTTGCACACACAAACAGCATAAGAACCTACCCAAGGATAAAAATTGAACAATACTATGTGTATGACATGAAGCAAATACAACAGAAAATAATGGTGATCATTCAGGTGGTGTGAGTAGCAGCCGTATTGAATTGTCAGGGCTGGAGAAGTTGCTCTGACTTTCTGGAATCCCAAATGTATGGGTGTTCCAGTTTAAATTTCCAATTCGGAACACAGAAAGCCAAAGAAAATTGTGCATCTGCACTGCACCTTTACCTGCATTTGAGCAAATAAAATCATTTTCAAAGTGGGTAGGACACCTGGCAGAAGTCAGAGTATGGGTCCCCTCTAGCCATACTCACACTAGGGCCATTTGGCCCAAGCTGTGCCGCACCGCATGTGTCCCTCCTCCCCACTGCTCCGCTGGTCCGTGCTCATACTGACAGCCCTGAAATGTGCTGAGGTGCAGATAGGTCTGTATATAGGAGGAGATCACAATTCCGGCATACAACTTTACTGACTGTGTGGTTGACATTCAAGTCATGTTTGATCACATAAAGACTTCTACTGGATTTACACACTATGCAAGGCGGTGATTTTCCTTTTAATCACGGTGCCCAGATGTGGAGGCAAAAGGAAAACAGATTTATATGTCACACATACTGTACGTTGGCTGCGAACATGCATATTCGCACTTGAGTAACCGTTCCACACTGTGGCACACCTCTTTCAACTGTGCCAGGCCAGAGAAGCGTGCTGTACTTGAACTTAGATTACTTAAAAAGTCCTTACCTTAGGTGTGAAACATGCTTTGGCTGGGTGTAGATTGACAGTGTGAGTACACCCCGAGTTACAAAAAGGCTGTTGGAAAACCAAGGGAAGTTGAATTGATACTCTGTTTCATCAGCACCTTTACAGAAGTCTTTGACACATGTGCTTTACAGATATAAATGTCACAATGTGAGCCCTTTAGTTGAGACAAAAAAAACAATGATAAAGCTTACAGAAATGATTTGCTCAGGTGGCACCAAATAATCCCTTATTTTTGCTGTAATAGGCCTCATCTGCTGGGAGACATCAGCAGCTCTCTATGTTTTCACTCTCCATGCATTAATATGTCACCTCTGCACTATCTATGCCTTCTCTGTGTTTTTCCTTTCTCTCATCTTTCATCGTGCATGTCTTCAAATACCTGTTTGTTTCTGATTTGTGGTATCTGTCCCCAAAGTGAGCTCACTGTTTGTTTCATGTTTCTCTGCACTCTCTCTTTTTCTGCACTGATCTCAACCGGTCAAGGCAGAGGCAACCACCCTGAGCCTGATCCTGTTCAGTGTTTCTTCCCATTAAAAAGGCATTTTTCATTCCCACTGTGTGCTACAGCTTGCTCATTGGGGATTCAGTGTTTTTCATTATAATAGTGCAAGGTTTTGACCTTACAATATCAAGGGCTGGAGTTTTTCTTTCATGGCATTATATAAATGAAAGTGTTTTGATTGGAGGATCCCCTAGTGCTAATTACATCAAGTGATAAAATACTGAGTGCAGTACATTCACATTCACTCACCCTGTTTCAGCCCAGTCTGAAATTAAATCATGATATATAACTTTCACACTTAATGTCCAAGTAATCTGTTATGAAGGTTAGACTTCTGTACACATGGGGGAAAATTGGCCCTTTAATCAAACACTTACACTGTTCCTGTGTGTGTCTTGAGGTCACATTTGAAGATGTGATTGCAGAGCCTCACTCGGTGCGGAGCTTTGATAAAGTGTGGTTGTGGAGTCACGCCTTGTTTGAGGTGTCCAGACTATGGTGCTATCGCCTCATCTCCCTCCTACTGGCAGTTCCAGTTTCACTGGTAGCTGGGCTTCTGTTTGCTGTGGTCAGCTGCCTTCACATTTGGTAAGACTGTTGTTACACTAAGATTATATAGAATAGGCTGCCAAGGAATTCCTTAGTATCTTTTTAATTGTTCAGATTTTATTACATAATGCCTTGTATTCTCATTCATGAGATGAGCTTATCTTGTTTCCCTGTAGGCTGATCATGCCATGTTTGCAGCTGCTTCTCATCAACATGCACTGGGCTCAGACTGTGTGGGGTGGTCTACTGAACATCCTCGTCAGCCCCGTCTCTGGCAGTATCGGGAGGTGTTGCGGCAGAATCGGCATCACTTTATCAAACGATGAAGACAGGCTAATACAGACAAAAGTTGTTTGAAAAAACAAATACGGAGACGAGAGTGGTAACATGTTAAATGTGTTAATGCTCTACTGGAAATAATCATATTATTGTCTGCAATGGTTATTTTTGTCATAATGTCAGAGGTGCAGAGTTGAGTTTCTTATTTTGTTATGATGTATAAATTAGCATGTGAAAGGCAATGTAACAATTGAGCCTTGAGCAGCATTTGGTGAAATGTATGGTGCTAAGAATGTTCATGTAAACTAATTAAAATGATGGAGGGATTGCTGTGGGAGAAAAAAATCATGTCAGCTGCATTAAAGGACTATGGAATGAAAAAGACAGATCCTTATTACAATGTTTGGTGCAATTCAGATGCAGTGTTCATATTTCATATCATGTCATTATCATGATATCAGACAAATCATCAGTAAATACGGTATGGACCACATCAGTATTCAGTGTATGTTATCCCTAATAAAAGCGTCCTGGTGTTTGACATCTCAGTCTTACAGGGTCACATAAAAACAAATTGGCCAAGATTGTAAAAGGTGGAAAATTTATAGATTGACAACAAACACCATTAGGTTTGTTTAACAAGAATGCTGTGTCCAGGAAAGCACTGTGTATTGTTAGTGACACGGAGCCACCCCTTTATGTTGGATTTAAATTAATGCCTACAGGACAAAGATATATAATACATTTGATAGGCAAACAGATTTAGAACAGACCATGTGTGACAAACAGCCTGTATACAGAGTAAGCAGCTGTAAATATCCTCAGTGCATTGCTGGCATGGATTGTATGTGTGCATTGTTTGTAGTGAATGTAGATGAATAGAAAAAAATGTGTAAGTTTTACTTTAATATACCAAGAAAATCCAATACAAATGTCACAATATAGCCAAATTAGGTATATATTTTCAAAATATAGCAAACTAGGCATACGTGCATTATACGTATTTGGTAATCATAATAAAAGGACAAAAATAAAGAAAAATCAGTGCATAAATCACAAATTATAGGTGCTGTCTATGATGTGAACAAACTAGCTAGTAGCCAATCATTCGATATACAGCCTTCCAGTCGTCATGCTAGTATGTCTGTTCTTTTCTTAGCTGCACCAGATGTTGAAGGAATCTGAAACACAGGCTGTCTCTCCTCAGTCATCCTGTGATTTGATAAGATACAGAAGAAAGAATCTCCATTGTAGCTCCTGCTATGGCTGTTTTCAACTCTGTGAGTGAATGTGTGAGCTCATGCACCTATGAGGTTAGAAACCGTGTTTACCGACCTATCTAATCATTTATGGTGGACCACGATAAACCATGAACTACTAGCTAGTTTGCCAGCATCGTCAGAGAGGATGGGATGTAAGAAGGGCACCATATCCTATTGCGACCACACACAGCAGAGCAACATCACAAGATAAAAATAAATACATGATAAATATACAGAATAACTTGTACAACAGTAAAAAAATAACTGAGGACTTGAGGGAAGAGTATTAAACAGTGAAAGGTGTTAAAAGAATGCATATAATTGAATAAAAAACAAGTTACTGTACAAAACCATCAAGTGCAGGGGTTTTCAGTCAGTGGTCCATGCCCCCCCGTGGTCACTAGACTTGTAGTTTCAGTGTCAAGCCAACACCATCATGGATGATGCTGGATTTCCTGAGTTTACAATAGGTAACGTTTTTTGTTTTTTTTTTTTTGCTTTTGCAACTACTTATCTCTGTGAAAGTGGATTTTCTGCACTTACATACCTGAATATGTGAAGAATGAGTACAGGGCGAGGCTGGAGCTAGAGAGTGATATGAGACTGTCACTATCCACCACTATACTGTACTGCCAAAAATAGACAGGAAAAAAAAAACTAATCTCAATGCCTGTCAGCATACTGAACAGTAGTGGTCTCCTGGTTGCATCCTAGTCAGAATGGTGGTCCCTGGATCAAACCAGGGATGAACTAGACCTAAAACAATGACTTAAATTTGTTGAGTAGACTTAAGAAAGAAAGCTTAAGATAGTTATTTTTGCATTTGTTGCTCTATCATCTACCTAAGGGTAAAAACATGCCAAGCCCTCAGTTGAGCTGATATAAGATCCTGTGACCTTTACTTCAGTCATTATACAATAAAAACATGACAAAAATAAAAAGCTTTTAAATCTCGTACTGTTCACTTAGGCAGGAGCTCCACTGATATTTGTAAACACACCCTAGTTATTGATAGTCTCTTACCATTAAAATTCTATATGGCTCTATATATGGGTGTGAGAGCCGTGCGTGTGCATTAAATGAAAGACAGGAGCCAGTGCAGCCTCAGCTGATTGCCCTGACACCCGTAGCGACAGAGGTATGCCCACCCCGGCTTTCTGCGGAGCTATTTCTGTCCCTGCTTTCATGCCTAACTGGCCTCTTCTCTCTCCCCGTCCACACCAGGAATACTCTTATAATTGGGTTGGCTCCTGATCACATGCACTCTGATCCCATTCCACCGCTCACGCCTTGCCCCAGTCTCCACCAGCACCACAAGGGAACTGGGCTAAGGAAAACCAATCTGAGCACTAAAGTTGAGCTTCCTGTCCAGTTTGTATACTCCACTGATTGAGATAAATAGCAACAGGGAGCTGGTGGTGCTATGAGACCTTGGACCAGTTTTCACAGGGGACTGTCTGTGCACCTCCTCCACACCCCCTTGCTTTGGCAACACCACACTCCATGAGTTTGTTTATCCAACATGCTGATATAGAAAGCTATGACTGATAGCAGCAACTGCACAGCCAAGGAAGACTGAATCAGATTTATTTTAAGGGACTATTGAATTTTATGTATATAGCCTTGCTGAAATCTGAAATATCTGATCAGCCTCACAACCTGCCCAGTGTGAACTCTCTCCATTGTGCACCATAAAGACACTGACAAATTCAAATGAGAGATTTATATTGTTTCAACTAAAGCTGAAGCCTGTTTATCATAATGTCCTGCATCTAACTCCCACCGACTAAATTACATTTCTGCTGAGCTCTTTCAATGGGGCACTGCATATGCAAACAAACATTAGGACACAAATACATTTGGCATGTATTACAGGGAAATGGCAACACAATGCCAGAGGCGTGATATTGCAATAATAATAATCAAATATACTAATAAAACAAACTCATTTAAAAAAAACTGATTCCATTACTGAGTGTAGCGCAGTCTAATAACCTTTTTATGTTCATATTATAATGCAGTTTCTGTATGACTCCAGTGTAATGAGGTTGACTTGTAGCTCAAACAATTAGAAGAAACTGGAGAAACACTTTGAATGACTTTCATGAAGTGTCA
Organism: Pseudamia nigra; assembly: GCA_029823295.1. NCBI lineage: Eukaryota > Metazoa > Chordata > Actinopteri > Kurtiformes > Apogonidae > Pseudamia > Pseudamia nigra. The sequence goes on from JAQQAE010015862.1 coordinate 8,601, forward strand.
CAAGGGAAACAAGCTACATTCCATTTTTGGTGAACAGAGGCAAAGATCATCTATAGACTGATCACATTGCTGAATAATTAAAGTACTGTACATGGTTCTTCCAATGGATTAGACAAAGTATGTGACCTCACTTTCTCCTGCCAAGACACTGTAGATTACAATAAAAAATACATCGGCAATAAACTCTGTAACCGATGATTCTGTGTAAAATGTTCATTGATTAAACTGTAGTATGTTTTTTTAAGCACAAAAGTCTGTTCATCTGCTGTTTGTACTTGTTGTGCTCAATAACAAACATCATATACACAGTTGTGCACATAAGTTTGCACTACCCTGGCTGAATTTGTAAAGTGTGCACTTTCTTTAAAAGAAAATATGAGTGATTATGCAAAACACATTTTGTGTTTTAAATGTTATTCAAACTTAACTATTCTGATCTCTAAATACCACTCACATTAAACAAAATGCAACAGTAAAGACAAGCGCTGAGATGCTCTCTGGTCAAACGTTTACATACCCTTCGTTCTTAATACTCCGTTATGCCCCCTTTTGCAAAAATTACAGCTAGCAATGTTTTGTGATAGCTTTGGATGAGGTACTTTATTTTTTCAGATGGTAAAGTTGCCCATTCTTTTTTGGAAAAACCACCCAGGTCCTGTAAATTATTAGACTGTCTTGCATGAACAGCATGCTTGAGATCTCCCCAAAGTGGCTCAAGGTCAGGAGACTGTGATGGCCACTCCAGAACTTCCTCCAAAACTGTCCAAAACTGCAATATGTCCTCCACTATTTTCTGAAGAAATACTGCATTCATCTTGCCATCAATTTAGACCAAATTCATTGTGTCACTGTAGCTCACAATCCCAAAAACATCACTAATTACTACTAAACAGGCCACAGGTGTGAACAATATCTTTAATAGCCATTTAAAGCTGCATGTGTCAACTTATGTATATATTATCAGACCAACGTTTCAGGCCAAAACCTTTGATCAGGGCCATTTGAATGGTTTCATTGGTCATTACAATTCAAAAAGTGCAAATACAATCATATTTTCTGAAAAAAATGACAATATTTAAAACATTTTGCAAGGGTATGTAGATGTATGAGCACATGGTGGATGAACTGAGATAGAAATTGTTTTCATAAAAACGGTAAGTATCTTTCTCCTGCTGCTCCATCTCTATTCAGATATTTGCATTTGTTGACTCTGTGTGTAACTGAATTTTTCTTGATGTACTTGCTGCATGAGGTTGACAGGGGAACAGTGTACTGTGTGTCTAGTAATGTTCAAGCTTTCAGCAAAGACATAGTAGAAGGATATGAAAATTACATATCATATTACATATTACTGTACATCCACCTTAGACTGTGGAAGTGATGTCAGAAGTTCACATAGGTGATGTTAGGTCTTTTGTTACATAATCCCTGAAATAATTCATAGGTTTTTTTTTTAATGATTTGAAGTGCCCTGCTTTTATCTTCCTAAAGCCATCGCTGCTGCTTCTTTGTCTCTAATATGACAAAATATCATGATTTCATACCATTAACTCTTGAAAATTTAAGCACTGGTTACACTGATGTTGACGTGTAAAGTGAGGACTGCTTTTTACTTCTCTCTTTTGACATAGACATGAATCTCGTGGTAATTAATGAGGGTGGCTGTGGCTCTGGCATGAGTGTACATTTGGCTCCACCTGTTGATATGCCATTTCAGTCCACTTGAGTTCAGTTGGATTTACAGCATATGCTGTAGCTCCAGTCATAACACAAGATTATCTCCAGGTGTTTCACAGATCAAGTCTGCAGCTTGTATACATCTGACTGACAACACAGCATAATTACCCTGTTTAGGGGAAAACAACCACCGGTTCTCATTAAGTCATAATAAAAAGCAGGGCTGACAAATGATTAAAATTTTTAATCTGATTAATCACAGGGTTACTGGATTAATTTTGATTAATCACTATTAATATCCATTCATTGTTTTTCATTTTGTGGCAGCAAAAACACTCATGACAGAAGGTGGTATATACACTTAACATGTTTACTTCATACGATTAAAGGTTTAAGAGAGTTTAGACGCAGCTGTCATGTTACGTGCACTGTACTACAACTGTATAGTTGTGATTTTTGCTTCAATTGCCCAGTCAAGTGCCACTGTTTGGAATTGTTTAGCACTTGCCTCAGCAAAGTGACACTCCTGTTTTCATTATGGTCAATGCAAACGTCAACAGTCCTACCAGTTGTCCACTTCTTATAGAAGGAGTCAGTTCATGTTGTACAAAAAAAGCCTGACATGGAGAGTCAGAATGTGTCCATTTGTATTTTATATTTCTACAGTTTACCAGTAAACAAGTAAGCAGTAAACAGTCTTCCGTCTAGCAGTTACTTTCAAACAAACACAAAAATACAATAAATGAAAACAGCTATCGGAAAGACAGCCAAGCCAATTTTAAGGCGACATATTCAAAAGTAAAAAATGGTAATTTCTTACCACCAGTAACCAAATAAACATAATAAATGATAAATGTTCATAAAACTCCTGTTTTCTACAATGGAGTTCCACTCACCACACAATTTCTTTTTTCTTGCTAAAATAATTGAATTAGCTGCAATAATTTATATTGTAACTTCTGTTATAGGTAAAAGCAGCTTACTGAAGAGTTTGATTTCCCTGAACCCTGTTGCTTACAATGCAAAATTCATATTTATGCCTCGAGATACATCTGCCTTGAGGCGCCATCTTGTTTTTCCTGCAGAAAAGCAGCAGCAAATCAGGAGGGGTGCTAATGTCAGCTGACCACCATTGCATTGTGGGATTTTGAGTTTTGTATCAGTAATCAGTGGTTTATGCACGCTAATGGGTGTTATTGTGGGATTTTGAGTTATTGTGCATTGCACATGCATTAATTGCATTAAAATCTTTAATCTAATTAATCAGGCAAATGGATTAATCCACATTAATGCATTAATTTTGACAGCCCTAATAAAAAGTTAAATTTGATCAAACTTAAATCATGTCAGTTCAGCCCCCTAGCATCATGTTGGTGTAATGACCTGATCAAGTGGTTAGAGGTGCCCTATCAGATATCTGATAGATATCGGCCTGGGGGGCTGTTATCACAGTCTCCATTACTCCGGCCAGGGGTATTTCTCCAGCACCCTCTTGCTGGTGGTTTGGCCCTGTTGGGGCGAGGCGATCACTTTCCGGCTGTCTGGGGGCTGTCGTTCTGGGCCGTCTGGCGTGGGGCGGTGACCGCCAGTGGATGGAGCTGTATAGGAATCGGTCTATGCATGCCTCCGGGCCTGCTGGGGGCATTTC